>JAKIJQ010000349.1:0-104452 GCA_023373905.1 Rhizoglyphus robini
AGAAATTGGCTATTGGTTTATAGATGCATTTGGGTTTCCAGAAGGTTTCCATGCCCAAATGGACGCACAAATTGTCAAACTGTTTAATTCGTTCAATCGAGCTTCATCACTCAAACACTTGATACTTGATTTGGACTTATTCCGAAAGCAACATCTCAATTTGCCACCGCTGACAATCCTGTCCCAGTTGAGTACCTTTCACTCTGGACGTCTATTCGGAAGAGACCTCGATCGTGTCCTTCTTAGCAATGCCTCGGGCAATGAACAACTTCAAATTTCTACCGGTTCCACATACAACTTTGATCTACTGCTTCGAATTGATCAACAATTTTGTGCTAAATTTGTTGATGTTCAAATTGGGAACGAACTGGAGGTTCGTGATGATGATGAAGATGGTCGTGACTTGAACCGAATTTTGCGCGATATGAACCATCTCTGTACTCGATTCACCTCACTTTCTTATTTATCACTAAGACTAGACAACATTTCAATAAGAATCTTATCTCGATCCTTGTCCCGTCTCACTCAACTTGTCCATCTGTCACTGCGACTGTTTGATCGTTTTGGATTGGATGATGATGAAAATCCCACAGACATCGTACCCGTCCCATCGGTTAGACTCATCACCCTGGAGCTATTGTCCACTTCTCACAACTCCACCGAACGTCTTCACCTACCAGAAATGTTTCCCAATCTCCAAGTTCTCAGCATCACCAACAATAATCAGTCGTGTTCCGAGTGTCAGTACAATACGAAGGATGGAACTGTGGATGAAATTGCTGCTCAAAGGCGACTGTGCGCTCAATTGGCCCGAGCACCCTTTCGACGCTGTCCCCTGCTGCACACCATCGAACTTGATGCTAATGATTCGTTCTACTTGTCTGAGGGTTTGAGTACACGACTGATTACGAGAGATGACTTGTGAGATTATGTTTATATGTAAAATTATAATTTGATTTGCAAGCCATTTAAAGGTTTAAACTAATAAAAATGTTACGTTACTAAAAGCATTGAATTGAATATATCTTTATTTACAATTCTCAACTGGTCCACAGTGATTAATCCGAGTCTGATTACTGGTGCAGAATATTATTAATAATAAATAAAACTTATTACGAAAATCTAAATGTAACAGAAAGTCAATTAGATTATATTTCAAAAGTTAATTTTTCCCAGAGCAACATTACGAACGCAAGCAAAAAGAAAAGTTACAACTTGTTAGATTAGACTCAATAGTATACATCAATCGGACTGGAATTATTTTATTTATTAAATTTTTTTTAGTTTATGTTGCATTTATTTTTGCGTGCTTTGTAATTCTTTCAAGAAATGATTTAAAGTTTTGATTTTGACATAGTTTTTATTGATAACAAGATCTTTTGAATATTAATTTTTGCGATTTAAAAAATATTTAGCCATTTTTGCAATTGACCTGAAATGGGTCATATTTGATTTGTCACAACTGAACTGGGCTCGTCGCCTATTTGAATTTGGCCCAACTTCAATAACTTATTTAGTATTTCAAAAATAAGTAACGTTGTTTGTGAACGTGCATGTTTGTTTATTTGAGTGAAGTCACTCACTGAAGCTGCTTGTGTCGCAGCACTTTTGTGTTGGCTGTAGTGCTGCTGTGTTGTTGTCGCTGCTAAAGGTTTTCAGTCATTTGTTGAATCGTTTGAATCTTCTTTGTATCACAGGTTTATTCTCTCTCAAGCCTCAAGCCAATTTAAAATGGCACGCAAATCTTCAAAAGTTCGTTCAGTACAATCTAGGAAGAAGAAGAATCGAGCCGAGAAGAGGGCTCGGCATCTTAACCGTAGTGTGGCCGTTGTTTCTTCACCACCGAATTCTCTCGATGTTTCAATTTGCGACTCATTTTCTCAACTGGCTTCATCTGATGGACCGATCAGTCGACTTCCCAACGAAATGGTACAATCAATTCTGGCACGAGTGGACATGCAGGAGTTGATTCATTTGCAGTTGGTGTGCAAGAAGTGGCAGTCTTTGATATACTCGATTGGACTGGCCAAGAAATCGTTAATATTGTCTGAATCAATATGTGACAATTACAATTTCGACATTATAAAGAAGCGTTCTTTTGGGCATATCGATTTGAACACTTTTACAGTTATCAAATTCAAGCTATATTCTCTGGGACATTTTCCATCAAAACTGGCTGAACTCTTTCCAAACATTACATCTATCGTTTTGGATCTGTCTTTGAGTGATATTGTCACTGTTCTGTCTCAGTTGCCTCTCAATCAGTTGACCACTATGGCAATATCTGATTTTTTATTGTTTGATATTCCTTTAAATATTGATGATTTGGATTCAAAAGTCAACAAACTACTGTCCCTCATCAATTCGTGCCCTTTACTCAAACGACTCGACATTCAATTTCCAATCGATTCGCAGATTTCAATTATCGAACCAACATTGGCTCGACTGGAACTATTTTCTTGTGCGCATTTTGTGCCTTCACTTGTTGGTTACTTTGGTCCGAATTGCACACGAGTTTCTCTTGAAAGTTTTGGAGAGAATGTCAACTTTTATCAATGGCACAACATCAACGAGCAATGGCTGGCTAATGTCACTCATCTTGATCTACAATTTGTTACTGAGTTTGATCGTGTAATTGAATATCTCAGTAAACATGCTGCTTCTTTGCAAGTGCTGCGTCTCGAGGCATCTGCTTTAGGAACTGTAAGTTGATTTTGATTTGTTTTTAATTTAAGTTTTAATATTAAATTAATATTTTTTAAATTTTCATTCACAGTCTACCAACACTCGAATGTCTCCCCAAATGATTTCTCATCTAGCCAAACTGAAACACTTGGCCGAAATTGAAATGGACTGGTTATTCTTTGATTTGCCTCAACTGGACGCGGCTCGACGAGATTTGAAATTGGCTCGACTTGTCTCTATGCGAACTTGCACTCTGTCGATCTACAAATTAGTCAATTTCGCTTATCCAGAAATGAGCAACAAAATGGAAAGTGCTTTACTCTCTTCTGTTCTCTCGACAATTTTGCCCAATGTTGAACACTTGAACATTTGCTATGGTAACAAGGAAATCATCGATGGCATTCTGCAAGGTATCGAATTGTTTTTGGACCTTTTTCCTAAGCTGCAAACACATTCTTTTAAGTAACATTCTTTATGTACTCACAATTATATTACTAGATTTACAGACTTCACTACTTTTGTCACACACTTGATCACTTGTAATCTTTAATATTTATTTGTCATTAAAATTCACTAAAGCTAATTTTGTTTGTGAATTTTGTTCACAATCTTCACAATATTTGTTATTATTAAATTCAATTCCAATTCGACCAATTTTAAAAACTCAAACTCAACTCAAAAACAATCAAATCTATCTCTACTTTCAGGCATAAATTTGAAATCTTTTACATTAAAACAAAACAATCTCTGAGTTTTGAACTTGAATTTGACTTTGACTCTACTTGTCTGGTTGCATATTTCTGTTTCTCATTTACTATTTTTACTTTGTCACGAGAAGATTTATTTGCAAGTCAAGATATGCCACAAATTGCATTGCTTTTTGTGAATCTCATTATGCTGGTTTTTGTGGACGGGACTGATGCTAAAAAGGGATGCTCACAAGTCAGGTATGTATCTCCTTTGTCTTATCTTTATCAAATCTTTACCCAAAATCTCTAGATTCGAATTCTGATTATCTGGTGCAGCTTGGGACTGGCGGGTGGTACCATTCTGGTCGCCTTCATTGTGTGGTGGTTCTGCTGCCGGGGCAGTTCGGCCACTCCCCAAGTTCGTTCTTCTGACCTAGTCGACTGAAGGAGCCTCAATCCCCGAGCGGACCACTCCAATGGGACTAACAGTTTCACAACAAACGACACAAATCAATCCATCAATGAAACTTCGATGCAACAATCAAATGAGACCAATTCAATGCTGTGGGATAGTTACATGGAAGTGTACTTGGAAGATGAGGACGATTATCACCAAATCGATGTACCTGAAGGTGGACAAGAAGGCAATGACAACCAAAACGAATCTTTGCACGAGGAGTCAATTGGGAATAATCAAAGCTTCGAGAACGACAACCAAATTGACCAACAAATGGACAAAGACGATCAAAACGAATCAAACTCGACCATCAATGTCGACCACAACGAATCACCAACTTCGCAACAGTCTAACACTCGTAAACGAAGACGTGCTGGCAAATCACTCGCCACCGAATGTTCACTTGAAAATAGTTTGACAAGCCCTGAAGTGTCCACTTCTGGTTCGATGTCGAAGCGTGCTCGAGTGTCTTCTACTTTGAATCGCAGAGTGTCTGCCGAGCAAGTGAACACTCAATCAGGAGTTGATTCAAGTGACGAAGACGGTCAAAGTGGAGGTGAAATTGATTCGAGTGGAGAAGAAGGCGTCGAACAAAATGAAGACGAAGAAAGTTGGTGGGACAGTGAAACTGAGTTGGGAGATGAAGATGAAGGTGGACATTACAGGATTGAGGTTATCAAGTTGAAGTGCATCGAGGATGGCTGTAATGCTGAGGTTGCAAACAGAGACGAGTTGCACCGTCACTTGCGAAATGATCATCTCATATCTGCTCCGTATCGATGTTTGGCTGAAGGATGCTTCGAACGGTTTGAGCAATGGTGAGTGTGATGTGGTGGTGTTGACTTGGTTTAATTTATTTGTTTTATAGGGATGGACGTGGTTTGGGCATTCACGTTCAACACAATCATTCGAACATCTCCACTTGGTCATGTCCTCACTGCACCAACACATTCAAGTCTCAGTCTTGTTTGTATCTGCATCTGCATTTGTATCACTTTGAAGGCCAATTTAAGTGTGGCTATGATGGTTGTCACGATGATCGAGTGGCCACACTTCGATCCAAAATAAAGTATCATCAGCGATCAGTTCATCCCAAGTCAACCATCTTCACTTGCCAATTCAACAACTGTGGCAAGTCGTTTAAACGAAAGGACTCTTTCAATCGTCACCAACGAATCCACACCGGAGTCAAACCTTTCCGTTGTAGGTGGACTGGTTGTGACAAGTCATTCAATGATAAGGTCAGTCTCAAGGCTCATCAATGGATACACCAAAAAGTGAAACCTTTCAAATGTACATGGAACCGATGTGGCTATGCTGCAACACAATTGGGCAATGTAATCACACACATCCGCACTCAACATTTTCGTCTCCCGCGAACTCAGACCGAACAGCGTCAACTCGGCATTGAAGACAATCGCGATCCTCGTGACTATCTCCTCAACACAACTCAACCAATCTGATCACAACTCAACCGAATTTGATGACTCAGACCATTGATCACTCATCACCACATTACACCACTCAATCCCACAACATTCGCCACACTGACCACACATTCAATGTATCGATTTTAATTATACTCGTATATCTCGATATTGTGAATATTCATAATTGTACTATTTAATGACTGCTTCTATTTGTTTGACTTGATTATTTTTGGTTCATCGAGACTTAAATAAAAATGGATAAACTCAAACAACTCTACAACTGTTCGTCAATTTGCGTTCACACGATTTTTGGGCTGACTGATCCGATCGATCGGTTGGTGGACTAAGATGACAACTAGTACAAGGACATGACCATTTTCAGTACATCACCAAACAATTCGTAAGTAAATTTTATTTTGAGTAATTTTGAGCAAAATTGTTGTCTTCTAGAATTGTCGTACTTTTTGTTAGTCTGAGTTTTCTATATTTTTTAAATAATCAAGTTGATTTTGCTCGTTGTAAGTTGTATAAATGGGCAAATTAATGAATTTATTTACATTTTTTAACAAAATATTTGAATTTAATAAAGATATAAAATAGTTTCTTGGATATACTTCGAAAAAAAAATATTAAAAAATATAATTCACTAATTTGAACTTCCGATCCTGCACAAATGTGATTTGAGAAGGTTAGGGAAGTTAAGTCTTAACAGTTAAGTGTTGGTCAAGATTAGAACTGTGGAAAAAGAAATAACATTTGCACAGTCTACTGAGTAGATGTTAGTAGAAGAAGATACTGAGAAGTTAAGTGTTGGTTAAGATTTGCACTGTGGAAGTACAGAAGCAGAGATAAGAGTTGTACAGTAGACGTTAGTAGAAGACTTATGCAAAGGGGAAGAAGAATTGGTAGAGTAGAAGTTAAGTGTTGGTTAAGATTTGCAATGTGAAATAGGAAGTAGGAAATAGTAGGAAATAGTATGAAATAGGAAGCACACAAAGTGGCGTAGGTGAAAGTAAGTGTTAGTTTATTTGTTTGAAGCATGAAAATGATGATAAATTAATGATAGAGTTGTTGAAAAGGTTCTTAGATTCTTGAGATTACTACTTGAGAGATTGTTTGTACAGCTTTTTGTGTAGATAAGGTACAGAGTGCTCATTTGCTTGGTACGGTGGTGGTGATGATATTTGCTCAAGTGGCACTAGAAGCAACCATGGATCCAGGAGCAGCTGCGGAACCTAGAGTGGCTTGGGTGCCAGGAGTAGCGTCAGGAGTATTCTCGTCAGGAATGACCACCACAACCGGCTGTCCATCAGCGGCTGTTCCACCTTGTGCCTCATAGGCCAACCAAACCAGTGCCAGCGAGTAGAGCAGCATTGCAATCGAGTGTAGTCCAGTGAGTAGTGCCAAAAGCCATATGTAGCACTGTCCCACAATGTCCCAGAATTGTCCCATTCCAATTGGGCCTGAAAGAACAGCCATCTTAATGGTCCAATAGGAGGGCATAATGTTGACCACAGCAAAGATGCCACAGCTAATTTTGCACTCCATTTTGACCAATACTAATTGCATGGCTAGGAGAAACAACCAACAGGCAAACCATCCCACAAATACAACAACAAGACTAAACATCAGAAGAATCTAAAATAGCAAATAAAACTTTAGACCATTCTGCAGGTAGATATACAAACATGGGTGCACGTACCATTAGATGGAAGGGAAGGCCGCCTTGGAGCTGAAGCAGAAGGATGGGGAAGAGGTAGCCAGAGTAGGTAAATGTCATCACACCAATGCAGACAATGAGCTTGAGCACTGCACACTTCAACAGATTGAACCATTCGGGTCGTGGATGCATCGAGTGGTGCTTGAAGATACTTGCGGGGGTAGAGGTCACACAAATAAAGAGACACAGAAATAAATGAAGTAGAGATGAATATGTTTAGTTGTTGTATAGCTATAGAGAGGACAAAGTCAAATTTCGAATTCGATACAAATCAGTCAAATTGAAGTGAACTTACAGACTAAACACTAAATCGAAAGTTCTAGTTTTGAACATTAGTTTGGTTTTATATTTAGTGTTCTGTGTTCTACTCAATTCGTCATTTGCTCTGTTACTTCTCCTCTCTCCACCCAAATGCATTTCTTCTTCCTCGTCAATCGTTGTCTTGTACTGCTTTTCACCTTGACCGTTGTGTCGAGTATGTCAAACGTAAGTTCTATTCTCGTCACCTTCAATCTCCAATCCTAACTTTGTTGTCTCCATAGAAAATATGCCAAAAGCTACGTAAGCAGCAAGAGAAGATTCGAGTGCTTGGTGAGATGTACGGTGGCACTTTGTTCATCATCACCACTTCTGGTCATCTGTTCAAGCTCAAACTAAACTCTACCCTTCGTAAAGACAGCACTAAAGGACACTACTACCTCAACATAAGTCAAGAACCTACTAGTCACGTCTCCGAAGAGTGGCCAAATGTGCCTCTGGATTTAAGCGAAAACAAGAACAAGTTGTACTCACTGCTGTTTGTGCAGAAAGCCCGTCCACTTCTAGCAGTCCTCTCTAGTATGTTTAAAACAAAGACAGGAGATTCGTATAGAAATCTACACTCACATGAATGTAGAATAGTGCTGGAGATTGGCAAGCCTGTGACTGACTATACTGTAAACAGATTCAAAAGCTGCGATGCAAATGCTGCGAACGACAACGAAGATGGTAAGTTGGTAGTTTGCATTCAAATGTTACAATCATCAATTTATCCCTTTATCCCAAATTATAGCTTTTATGGTGTCACGTACGTCTTTATATTCTCCAAATCCGATAACATTTGTGAAATCCAGAAGTTCCAAACGCTATTATTGTGATCATAAGAATTATGCTTGTTTCAATATTTCTAATTTTTTGACCGACGACACAGTCCTGGCTGCGTCTCATTTGGGTGAACCATACAACATTTTGCTGTTCATCTACACGAGTGGCGTTGTCGAAATACGTCAAGTGCCCACCTTTCCTACCGATGAAGCACCGAGCCCAAATTGGACAGTACGGATTGGCGACTTTATCCAATGTGAAGCAACTCAAGAACCCACTTCAACTTCAACCCAACAGGAGCAACCAGACCCTGGTCCAGAGTCTACAACAACAGCAACAACCGATGAAGTTCCTGGCCTGTGGCACACCCACACCTGGAGAATTGTCGCTGTGGCAGTTTTACTCGTTTTGAATGGAATATGTCTCGTGTTACTCTATCGGAAAAGGTACAAAAAGAAGAAAAAGGGAACGAGGAAAAGAAAAGGAAAGTGTTCCAAAGTCAAGAAGAGGAAGAAGAAGAAGAGTCCAGATCGATCTTCAATCGGACCAATCGATTCTTCGGTGGACAACAGCATTACAGGTACTCGACGTCGAGCAGAATCATCGCCAACTGGTTCGCCAATTATCAGGAAAAACAAAAAGAAAGTGACCAAGTGTCCATCCTCCATACCCAAGAGCAGTACTCCAAAAGGATCTACTATAAAGCCTAGTGGTTCAACATTGACCAGTAGAGCCGAGTCTGGTTTCCCGCTGACCAATGAAAGCAATTCCAAAGGATCATCAATCCAGAAGAAGAAATCCTCCAAGATCGAATCAACTCCTTCCTCGGCAACTGTTTCAAACCCATCAAATGTCAATTCGAAAGCTTCAGTCAAACTGTCGTTGGCAAAGAAGAAACAAACCACGGGAAAGTGGATCGCGTCATTGTTGTGGGCGAAGAAGAAGAGAAATGACAAGAGAAACGACAAGAAGAAACCAAAAGACACAAAGAAGGACAACGAAAAGAAGTGAGATGACAAGATGAAGTGGACATTGGATGTTTTAGATTAATATTACTATTAAATGTTTTAACTTTAAATAAAATCTTTTAATTATCATATTTATGTTCTTCAGAGTATTTTAAAGAAATGTGTCAAAAGCTTAATGAAACGATTCCATTCAAGCTTTACGCCGTCCAGTTTGTATAGTGCATAGGGAAAAGTGATAGAAATGTGCAAGTGTTGTTAGACAAAATAGTTGAGAGTACAGAAGAGAATGTAGAATTGGCTTTTTTGTTGATTGTTGATTGAGTGAAATTGACGTTCGCCAGGGCAAAGGTTCAAATTGACGCAAGTTGGGCTAATTGCAAATCGCGACGGGCCTGGTCCAGTTGAGGCAAGTCAAAGACCACCCAATTCAGGTCAATTTCGGTCAAGTGTTCACGCTTACTAACTACTTGTAATGTCGAATAATTTGTGGTGTAATTTGCACATTTGGAGAATTGATCAAGGTGAGTCAAACTGGCCAGCCATTGACGGTTGATGGTGTGCCACTGATACAAGTTGACATTTTCTCTAAAACCCCAAAGTGCAGCTCGTGAGAAATTTGGAACAAAGTGGCCTAAAAGTGTCGGCTCATAATCGTAATATGAAAATAGTTTTAATCGAGCCAGTGTTGGTGCAAAAAGTGGCATTGATTCGAGACTTGATGTCGAGTCGTTTTAGTGAGACGAATGAACATTTGGCCTGAAACTGAACATAACATTTCAAAGTGAACTTGTGAAAGTGAAATTGATTATGTTGATTTTCGATTCGAATATCTATCTATTGCTACGTTGAAACCACTAATCAACCAGTGATTGTGTTAGTTGCTGTTTGAACTGGTTGGTTGTTGTCGTGTGGCTCAACTGTTCTCTCGAGTCTGTCTTGCACTCCCCTCAAGTGACCTCAAGTTGGGCTCTCTCGTCTCTCGTCATGCCACGGACTAGACGCGCTCGTCTGACGTCTGAGCCTCGACAAGAAGTTGACGTCTACAGTGAGCATCCACTGATGTACTATGTTTGGCACAATCATAGCGACTATTTGACTGTCCAGCTGCACAAAATGGCTGAAGAGGATGAAGACAATCTCCAGGCTGTACTGAGTCATCGCGACTTTCATGGCCGAACACTGTTGCAGTTGGCCGTGGAACTGTTCCACCGTGATGCGGCCTGTGAACTGATGGCTTATGGGGCACAGATCGAGGACAAAGATTCGCATGGCTTCAATGGTAAGTGATGGTGTGATGTAATCAAATCGAACAACTTTCTTAACAACCAACCAACCACTTTTTTTTGTTCCATTACAGTTCTGGAGAATGTGATCGCCACCCAGGACCTGCCCCTACTGCAGTCGACCTATCTGTACTGGCAGTATCAGCGCTGTGCGAACTATGCCTACACGATCAATTGCATCTTCGAGCAGTTCGCTCAGCACAACAACGATTTCTACTTTGAGATCGATCACACCTTTGTGCGTTTAGGTGATGGCCCACTGCTCAATGTGCCACTGCCCCTCTATCCGTACACCAAGTATCGAGTGTACAAGTTGCGTCACAAAGTCTGTGTCGAGAGGTTTCGTATCAACAGTGAAACTCATGGCAAACTTGAGAGGTCGTACATTTTCGTGGTCAAGCCACCCTCTTGGGACGCTGATGGTGGTAAGTAGTATTAGATGTATTGACCTAAATCGACCTTTCACCTAATGCATAATCATCTAATAGGAGAAAGCCAAGCGAGCATGGTCATACTAGACCACACTAGACGAACCCGTACACTTGTGGCCACAAGCACCTCTGAGCCGCTCACCGAAGAGCAAATTCAAATGCCCGATCAGGACAAACTGGTCCAATTGATCAATACGCCTCTACGGAGCACTCTCTACAATGTGCAACATCTCAAATTTGAGAAAAAGTGGAACTTGCTCGGTATAGCCAAGATCGATAATGTCAAGCCAAAGTACATCAAACAGCCGAATCGACTCTGTGCCGTGTATGAAGCCCAGCAGCTGGTTGAGAGCACTTTGTCCCGTGTCGACCATTTGGAAAGGAAAATTACTTTGGCTAATGTAAGTCGATTTGGATTGGTTTGATTTGATTGTAGTCTAATGGCCTCAATTTACAGCTCGACTATGGCCAACTTTGCAATCCACACGGACTGACCCTTTCGGAGTACTACACGAATGCGACTGTCCCGACCAAGCACGATCATATGCCACTGATTGCGGACATTGGCCTTGAGAAGAAGTACAAAGGCGGCTACACCGAACAGACGGTCAAACTGTGGCTGTTCAAGGACAACTATCCACTCACGGTGCGAGGCCATCTCATGCCGGTGCTCGAGCTGCTCGGTCTCACTGCCGACAAAGGGTTCGACAAGTGTCGAGCCGTTGTGGGTCATCACGCCTTTCCCCATCATGTGGGTTATCCAATTAAAGTCGGTGAGTTATGCATTGATTGTCATTTTCTCATAAGATTTACTAATAATCAACTAATTTCTATAGAATTCTTCATTCCCAAGCAAAGCTCCTATGCAGTGTCGAAGATCAAATTCACCAACTTCAATGGCCTGTCCGTGCCCAATCCGAATGTGACCGTCCAGCAAGTTCGCTCAACCAACCAGTTCAATGTGAACATCAAACGTGAGCTCTTTCGCATTCCACAGAATTACAACATGCTCGGTGGAATCAACATTTAACATTATCGTCATTATTCTTTGATGATTCTGAAAATTTCTTCCATTTTTATTATTATCATTAAAATAAAAATGTATTTCAATTCTTAAATTAAAACACTTATTTAATTTGACGTAATTAAAATAAAAATTTAGATTGTGCCGCCATCTAGCGATCAGAAAACGATATAAATGTAAATGCACCTTTGTTTTGTTTTGACTCTGGATTTGTTCCTATTTCTCTTTCTCGCACGGCTTTGTTTTGCTACTTTTTTGTTCGGTTACGGTGTCTCGACATTATATTTTACGTTATCTTATCCGTCAAATATGGCCGATAAAGTTAGTGCTGTTGTTGGTGATTTTGGTGATGATGAACCGATTGTATCGACTCGTACACCGGTTCAGTCGAGTGGCAATCAAAAGGAATGGCCAGTTCAGCATTTGGTCTGGTCAGTGCCCGATCGAGATGGTAATTCTAAGTATTTGGTAAGTGATAATGACTCTTGTGGACACTCTTTACATCACTTTCTTTCCCAAATAGGTGAAATGGGCAGACACCGGGCGAAAGGTGTGGACCGAACTGAACTGGGAGCCAGCCTCGAATTTAACCTGCACCGACAAGGTCCAAACACTCGAACAACATTTGGTGGCATTCGAGCAATGGCTCGTCAGTTTGGGTCCACTCGATTTGGATAAATTTGACAGACTGGTGAAGCATTCAATTCTCGAGTACTCAAAAGCTGGTATGTTGATTATATGACTCTTTATATTTTAATAATAATTCAAAATTGATCTCACCTAGATCAAGAGGAAGCGCCCTCAAAGCAAACCGGTCTGGACATTGATTTGCTCGAGATTGCCGTTGAGCATCTCATCAAATGGCTCGACTTGACACCCGAAGAGCGAGCCGAACGCATGCACGACAGATTTGGACTTTACTTTCTTTTCAACTTCAAGCAATGGATCGATCATCTGTTGGGTCATCGTCGCGATGGACGTGAGAAGAACGACTTCTTGCAAACTGTGACCATCTACTCGATGGAGTTGGCTCGATATGTCAAACAACTCGAGGGAGAGAACATTGAGGACTGAGTGTTGTGGCAGTTTAATGTTGATTACTAAATATTTTACCAATTTTGACTAATTGACTTGATGACTGTAAGTGCTTTCAAATGTTTAATGCATTATGTTCATACAAAAAAGATTTATTCATTATACAAAGATCAGTAATGGAAAATATATTAGTGTGTAATTAATCAAGGACCAACTCTGTGATATATCCTGAAGGTGATGATCATGTTCTTGAACTATTTGTCATCTTAGTCCTTCAAAGGTTTCATTTCGAGTTGAAATTGTGCGAATGCAAATTGGCGAAAAGGTTCACATGAAGTTCGAGTAAATGTCCAATCTGTGGATAGTAAAGGTGCTGGATGGTCAATGTTTGCACGTTAGGGAAAATGATGGACAGAAGTCGACAAAGGCGGAAAGCCTTCATACAAATCTAAATTTAAAAAATCTTCATCTTCGACAGTAGCTAAATACACCAAAGTTAAGATTCGAATGTTGCAGAGTGGCTTCAGTTTGGTGACATCGAGAGAGGCCAAGTCGATAGAGAGAAAATTGATTTGTAAATTAGTCAAATGAGTCAGAAGAGTCAGGTGTTCAATGATGCCGGTGGAGAGCTAGGAAGAAACAATTATTTTGTTAACAACTTTGTCAATATAAATATAAACACAAAATTTACCTGTAAACCCCAAAAATCTTTAATGTGCAACATTTGCAAAGATGAAAAGTGTTTGCAAATGAATAGAAATATCTCTGCATCATTTACAAATAAGCTAAAACGCACAAGATTCGAAACAGAACGAGCATTAAGTCGATGCCAGTTGGTCAGCTCTTCAAGGTTTACAACGCGGGTTCCTATGAATCCTAAACTAGAGATGCTTGCTCCCAAATATGGCGCGATTTTGTCAAGAGATTTAAGACCCGAGCCAGAAAGATGTTCGAGTCTAGCCAAGGTTGGGGCCAATAGATTGGCTGAAATATAAGGTGAGTACAAATTGAGTTGTTTGAGATTGGTCAGTTGGTTGATTTGAGCCCAAAGATTGTTGACATCTTCAGAATTGTGCAAACGAACAGAGAGCAAAGTCAAGCTTGGTGACCACTGGCGGAGCAATGAGTTGAATTCACTGGAAGAATAAGTGATGTAATCAAGAATGTAAAATTGCTCAAGATGGGGAAATAGTTTCGAGAGAAGAGTGCAAAAATGGGCAGTGAAGTAAATTTCATTGTGTTGATTATATTTCAATTTAAAAACGACAGAATCCTTACTCAACTCGTTGAGATTGAATCGTTTCAATAATTGCGGAAGATAGTACTTGTCCCAATGATGCATGACAACCAAACACTTATCCGAACAAATAGACTCGATCACCACCTTCCACCTGTTGGACACCAATCTGAGTGGAATCATTTCGAGTATTTGCACTCTCGCCAGAATAGCTCGAAACATTTCGGTGGGCAATGTGCTGAGGAAGTCGTGTGATCCGGGACAGGATATTTCTGGTTGAGTCGAGTTGACACCGCAAAGCGAACGGGCCGATTTGATAGCACGCGAATCCATGTTGCTGGTCTGTAAATTGGTCATACAATTAATAAACATCATTCACACCAAAGGATTTTGTTGGAAAAGAAGATTTGTGTGCCCCTTGAACTGACATTCGAATGTCGAATGTTCGGGCAACCTCTCAGAGTTCGAACAACGTCTCAGAACAGAGAACTTTACTAGTGCTCATATATCGCTGCACTTGCTCTGTCCTAAGTTGTACTGATTTTTGTTCTTGTTCCTTAATAAAGAACTTTAACTTTCTCTTGTGCCTCCTTGTGTGCTCTTGTGGACCAGTCACCTTTTGGACTTCCCAAGACCTGCTTGCTCTTCGTGGACGAGTCACCTTTGGACTTCCACAAGACCTGCTGTCGTACTCTTGTAGACGAGTCACCGTTGGACTTCTACAAGACCTGTTCGTGATCTTGGTGGACGAGTCACCTTTGGACTTCCAGAAGACGTTTGTTCCAACACGTTATCAGCACGAAGCTCTGACCTTGTGAGCTGATTAGCAAGTTCTGTGCCCTGTCAAGAACAGAGACCGACGCCTACTCTTGCAAGTTCGTACTCTTGGTGAAGGAACTCCTGGTGACCCGCAGTCCCAAGCTCCGAAGCAAGTTTACGAAGAACAAGACCGACGCCTGCTCTGCTGAAAGATGAGTGTCAACAAGTTCAGTGAAAGAGTTGAGGCCTTTCTGGCTTGGCTCGCTGACTGGAGAACAGTCCTGAAGAAAAGTGATGGCACCCAAGTCGCAAGTGTGTCTCAACTGAGTGAGGATGAAGCCAAGGTTGCCCGAAAGACTATCTGGCGGCACATTAAGCAAGTGGAATGTAGTCTGTTGACTGGCAACTACAAGATGTTTGGAATCGATGATCTATTCTGTCAGATGTGGAAACTGTTACTGATCCGCCTGGATGAGCGTCTGAAGGACGAAGATGCGTCGATGAACTACTATCTCATCATCGACAAGTACAGGCAAAGACTGGCTGATGACTCTGCAGCGGCGCTTGTTTCTGATTACGCGTCATACCAGAACAATCAAGAAGAAAGTCAAGCTGTACTCAAGGGCCGACACGACTGTCAGCAAGAACAGTCATCAGAAGTCGTGCAATTCGAACAGTTCGAACAGTGGCGTACAAGATTGAACAACATTAACAAGGTGTGCGACATGATCTTCGAAAAGATAGAACAAGATCATCAACAGAAAGAGACAGAAGGATGCGATAAGATCCGCATGGAGTTTCAAGCCGATTTGGACGAGCAAACCTCCAGACTGCAAGAGGATTTCCAACTGAAGATCGAAGCGGCTATGGACCGAATCGCGAAGCAACACGATGAGGAGATGTCGCGAATCAAGGGAGAAGCCCAGGAGTCTCTAGACCTGCGGCTAAGAAAGATCGAAGAGACAAGAATCAAGATGACCAAAGACATCGAGGAAGCGACCCAAGTTGATATTGACAACTTTCGAAAGGAATGTCAGAGTAACCTGGACGAACAGGTCAAGGATCTCAAGGAAAGATGCTCGATCGACATCCAGGAGTATACCGAAGTCAGGATCGAGACGAACCGTGTTCTCGAACAAGAGCTACGATTAAAGATCAAGGCCCTCGACTATCAAGTGGACGTTAGCGAACAGAAGCCTCGAAGCTCAGAGGAGGTAGAAGAAGAACCAGAGGCCGATCAAAGTCCGTCAGAACAAGTGGAGGATGGTCTTACGCCAGAGGTCAAAGGACTCGGACGGCAGCTGGACAAGGTTACCACGGATATAGACATGGAATCTTACGGAAACCAAACGAGACCACTGACGCAGGCGACCAATGACAAAGACAGCGACAAGGAAACCCGATGTGGACGTGGATGGTTGCCTATGGTGCCGAACTGGAAGTCCCGAAAGAGGACTAAGGATATCAGCTACCAGGACAGATCAGTGGTGAATCGACCCGACAAGCTGTGCGAACTCACCATGTCCAATCACGAATGGTCCTTCTCCTCTTCTGGTCGGAGCCGACGAGGACGAAGCCGTAGAAGGTCTGGTAGAAGCCGATCTCGACACAGAAGAAAAACAACCGGCCGAAAGAGCAAGCTCAGTTCCAGTCGGGGCCGGAAAAGATCTAACCAACGAGGACGAAGCCTTGAAGAGTTTCCGGAAAAGCCGATCTCGAAGTCGAAAGAGTTTAATCTCAGGTGCCAAGCGATCTTATCGAGACAAAAGTGGCTGTACTAGATCTGGCAGTTCTCGAAGTGGCAAACAATCGGTCTCGAGTGCCGAGCGATCTGGCCGACGAAGAAGAAGCCGTGGAAGGCCTTGTGAAAGACTATCTCGTCGTCGAAACAAGTCTATTGGCCGTAAGAGCAAGCGTGATTCTACGCGAGGCAAATCTCGGAGTCGCAAGCGATTTGATGGTGGCCCGTGGAATGACAAGCAGTCTTCTCGTGGCGCAAATGCTGGTCGCTCACGAAATCGTAAACGACCAATCTCGGGTGTCAAGTGTTCTAGCAAAAAAGGGCGAAACTCTGGAAATTCGCACAGTGGTAAAAGACGGTCTCGCCATCGAAGCAACTATCCAGACAGAAAAGGCAAGTGGAGTTCCACTCGTGGATCAGCTCTAAGTCGCAAAAGATCAACCTCACGTGGGAGACGCGGTCGAAGAGGTGGTCGTGGTACCTGTGCTAGTAGCCGAAGAAAAGCCCTAAGAAGCCGTGATTACAGCCGAGACTCAAGTCGCCGTAGCAGTACTCGTAAAAGTCGTGTCCGTGCCCGAAGTCAACGCGCATCCGGAGATGGTGGACACAGCCGAAGCTCAAGTCGTCGTTACAGTAATCAAAGAAGCCATGATTCATCTGATGCTTCTCGTAGACTGATTAATTGTCGATCTAATGGTGGTATTTCAGTTGCCATCAACCGAAGCCAAGGACGTGGCCAAGGACGTGGACGGCGTGGCCGACGAAGGCGACGAGAACGCAAGAGCCGGCAACAATCTAACGGTCAACTGCACGCGTTTGGCTCTGTGGCATACAGATGGATTCACCACGAGGAAAGTAACATCAAGCAGATGGGCACTATCGTCAACTCGTCGGAGGGTGCTTCAAAGGAACAATCAAGCATAGTCACTGAACAGGAAGATAAATCAAGTGCAAGTAACAACAACTCAAGTGACCTGACTGAACAAGATGATTTGCTATCTCTTGATTCTGGTCTAGAACATGAACAGTTCGAGCAAGATGAAAAGGAGAAGACTCAAGTAGAGACTGATTGGTCTACATCACCAGAGAGTTCAAGTGATTACACCACCGCCGCTATCCAGAGACGATCTGAAAGAGTGAGGCACGCACCAGAACGACTTGCGTATGATGTGGACTGGCAACAAGTAGTCACCCGAAAGACAAGACCAGGTGGTTCCGTTGATTGTAGCAAAGCTGGCATGGTGGATCAGCAAGTGAAGACTCCTGTGGTACAAGGATCATGTCTAACCCAACACCTTATGGGCGCAGTCGTGGTGGAGTCGGTGGTCGTAGCTGCAATGATTGTGGACAAGTTAATACTGAAGTCGGCAATGGCATTTGTCAACAATGTGAATCTGGTCCTACTCGTACGCTAACTTCAAGAGACTTCATAGAGAGTTTGTTAAGGTGGCCAAGTGTTTTGAGACAAGCAACTGAAAAGTGGCCAAGGAGCTGCCTGCTATCAAGCCCAAAGAGGACGATCCGAAAGCAGAGGAGAAACTGAAGACACCGTCACTGTCAAATGTGACCGAGAACTCGAATGCCGTACCGCCTGTATGGAACAGAACTTAAGTTGCTCACAGACAGTTGCCAATGTGCCGAACAGAGAACCGAGAACCGAGAACCGAGAATCGAGAACCGAGAACCGAGAGCCGAAAGCAGCGGGAGTGAGCGGACTTTTGGGAGGCGCCCACTTTAACAGTGTATCGAAAATCGAAAGCGATAGAGCCTATTCTGCGAGTACCGTTTCGGATGGATTGTGAACTGATGTATTGTGCGCAAATGATCGAAGTTTCGACAATGCAGATCTCTCAAGTGGAACCTACTGGCCAAGTGCTCTTAGCTGTTCTGGGTACGAACGAAGAGAAGTTCGAAGAAGCAGAAGATGTATGTTACAAAAGGACGCGCTGATGATTTGCACCAAGAAAGTGGAACCTGATCGAGGAACTGCCGATGAATATCGGAAGTAAATGAGCACGAGCGAAGTATCTGGTCTGTGTACTATTGAAGAGGAATCTACGTTCTAAGCACGTGGCCGTGATTTCTGACGATTACCCGAAGTTGGTGGTCCTGAATGTTCCTTCTGAAGTGTGAAAACTCGAACCTATCAATGTTTGGTTTACGATTGGTGGTCTCATCTGAGATGGTGAATGACTTGCGCTCTTCACCAACTGGAATTACACCTAAACCAGAGCTAAAGAACCAAATACAAGTTTACCACTGGGCCTCGAAACAAGTGGAGAACCTACTGCAGAAATGAAACCTGGAGTCGAAGTGCAAGAACAGGGGAGGCGTATACAATCACCAAGAAATCGATGGGCTTATCAATGTACGTTTCCTGAACCGTTCTATGTTTGGAAAGTCTGGAAGACGCAAGAGTCGTTCGAAGAAGAACCAACTCCAAGGTGCACCTCCAGAAGGCTTGTCGTCTGTCCCTGGCTCTTCACTAACTGGTCGCATCCCTTCGAGCAAAGGCGCTATGACTAAATTCAGGACTCGCGCCCAAGACGCCCATCAACTCCTAGGCCAACCGCCATGCAAGGGTCACAAAATCGGAGGGTGTGTTGGAAAAGTTGATTTGTGCGACCCTTGAACTGACATTCGAATGTCGAATGTTCGGGCAACCTCTCAGAGTTCGAACAACGTCTCAGAACAGAGAACTCTATCTGTGCACATATATCGCTGCACTTGCTCAGTCCTGTGTTGTACAGATGTTTGTTCTTGTTCCTTAATAAAGAACTCTAACTTTCTCTTGTGCCTCCTTGTGTGCTCTTGTGGACCAGTCACCTTTTGGACTTCCCAAGACCTGCTATTGTGCTCTTCGTGGACGAGTCACCTTTGGACTTCCACAAGACCTGCTGTCGTACTCTTGTAGACGAGTCACCGTTGGACTTCTACAAGACCTGTTCGTGATCTTCGTGGACGAGTCACCTTTGGACTTCCACAAGACGTTTGTTCTAACAGATTTAATCAAAACTTACCAATAGATTCGAAGTGAACGCAAAAAGTTTGGCTACGAAAAGTCAACAAATAAATAGCGCAAGGGAGCAAGCACCAAAACTCGTGTGAAAGAAAATGTGCCACCGAAAGCGGCACAATGCACTTCTCAATCAATGTATTCAGAAAATTGATTTTCTAGTTGATTTAATTTATTTGGGGTTATTAATAAATGGTGTTATGTGAGTTTTGTGGTGATTTTGATTATATTGGCGGGCTGAGAAGCCCACTATTGGGCGTTGAGCGCTCAAAACGCCACTGTTCATTGTTTGTCTCTTTCCCTCCAAATTGCGCTGTGCTTTGTGTGTTGTGGCCGAGCAGACACAAAAGGTTTCGTTTTGCCTTCGGTCGGTTGTGCTCATTCTGCCTTCTCATCACCGTCTTATCCTGAACCCAAAATGGCGAACGCTTGGATCGATGAAACTCTTCCTCCAGTAATTTCCTCACTCACCAATCAACACTTCAAGTCACAATTCTTAGGCTTGGTCAACAACACGGGCCGTGTTAAACGTTGTCTTCGCCAAAAAAGTGTTCGAAGATGGGTTCGTTTGTTTCTGCGTACATTTCCACCCAATCAGACTAGTTTGAAGTGCTCTACTACTGCTGCCGAGTTCCGAGAGAAAGGAAATGATCACTTTCGTGAGCACAAATTTGAAAGCGCTATTCAACTTTACAGTAGAGCCATTTGCTTTGCTCCTCAAACAGCGGATAACGAGACTGCCTCCGAACTGGCATTGGCATTTGGAGATCGTTCTGCTGGTTACTTTCAAGTTGGTCAATACGACAATGCGTTGAAGGACATCGACGATGCCTTGGTTTTTGGTTATAATCGATGCAAATCGATCGTCAAATTGCAACTTCGTAAATGTGACTGTCTCATTCGACTGGGACGTTCTTCGGAAGCCAAGGATTTTCTGAACTTTATGCAACGACCTACAAGTGACGAGAAGGAAACTAAATGTTGGATTGAACTATTCGGTCGAATCTGTTTGGATGAAGACAAGAAGAAGGAGGATGGATCGAATCTAAAGGCAAACAATTTTTCCCTAATCGAGAAACTCACAAACGAAGGACTGTTCAAATCAAATGAGAAAATGTCTTCGTTTAGTACCAAAGTGGCTGTGCAGTATGATGAGGTGAAAGGTGAGATTTGTTGTTTTCTTATTTTGTTCTAATTCTTTGTCGATTCTTGTAGGTCGTCATTTGGTTGCACAGGAAGATATTGAATTTGGCGATATTCTTGCAGTTTCTAAACCATATATCACTCTTTTGGACTCGGAGGTTGATGTCCTCAAATATTGTCATCACTGTTGTCGTGATATCTCCCTCGAATCTGTTCCAATTCGTCCAATTGCCTGCATTGGTTGTTCGAGTGTTGTGTACTGTTCCGAAGAATGTCGTACTGAATCGGTCAATTCATATCATCGTTACGAATGTGGTCAAACCGATTTGTTGGTTCAATTGCCCAAGTTTGCTCGAATGTCACTTCGTCTGCTGTACAGTGCTGGCATCGATCAGATTCGTTCGGTCGTTAATTCTACTCCTGAGAATGCAAGCCATATTTCTGAACAACCAGATGGTCACTATTCTCATGTGTACCAATTAGTTCATCACTCGAATGGACCATTGAAGTATGTGAACATTTCGTTTGAAGAAATGTTGAAATCGTCACTTTTGGCTTGTTTGCTGCTTAAATTGGTCAAGAAAAGCAATTTCCCAATCGACTCCAAAGAAGAGAAAAAGTTGATTGGTGGTATTTTGTTGCGTCATCTGCATCAATTGCGTTTCAACACTTTCGACTATTCTCCTTTGTACAATGACAATACATCACGAATGTTTGGTAGAGTTGGATCATCATCATCACCACTTCTGTTGGATCTCTACCCACTGTTTGCTTCTACTCTGAATCACTCCTGCAAGGCTAATGCTCGACTCGAATCACCCAACAACCAATCTGTTTGTCTTCTTCAAGCAGCTCAACCAATTTCCGCTGGAACCGAAATTACCATTTCTTATTTTGACAAAGATGACAAGAGTCATTCTTTTAAAACCCGACATATTGTCTGGTGTTATTGTGCCCAATGCACTTTAGAATCAGATTTGCGTATCAAATTTAATTTTACATTTAATAAATATTAATAAATCAAGGTCTCCCTGGTGATATTGCATAAAGATGATCATGTCCTTGTACTGTCTGGTGCATCAATCCATAAATCGATTGTGCAAGCTGAAATTGTGCGAACGCAAATTGGTAAATAGATTCAAATGTGATTCGCGTTAATCTCCGAGCTGTGCATAAGTGAAGGTATTTGATGGTTAGCCATAAGTAAGGCAAAACGATCAAGATTAGAAACCGATTGAGCATTTAAATGATGCAATTTGTTTATCTCTTCAATGGTCACACGGTGGCTTATGGATCCTGAACTAGAGATGTTTGATCTCAAATATGGCGCGATTTTTTATCTATAGATTCATAAACCGTGCCAGAAAAATATTCGAGTCGAGCCAAAGTTGGTGCCAATTGATTGGCTGAAACAGAAAGTGCGTCCAAATTGAGTTGTTTGAGATTGGTCAGTTGGTTGATTTGAGTGCAAAGATTGTTGACATATTCCGAGTGGTGTAAACGAACAGAAAGCGAAGTCAAACTTGGTGACCACTGGCGGAGCATTGAGTTGAATTCAGTGTAGGAATAAGTAAAGTAATCAAGAATGTAAAATTGCTTAACCTATCAGGAGACATTCTTCCAAGCCATTGAACACCATTTTGGTGCCGAAAGTGTACAATTCATACATGCATTCGAAATGTTTCGACGACTGCGTCCGAGTGAACCTGTAAAGTTAGTGGATTTAATGGGAGAACATGGAGAGACGGTTGTGGCTCGATCTGAGCAGTGCAAACAACTGAAACGTAAATACTATCCATACTAATTAGTATAATTGTATACTAACATTGATTTGAATGTGCATAATCTTTTTGATTCGCTCTTTTCTCGATATGCTTTCATTATATATTTCTTTATTATAAACTTTTGATTGTATTTGAGATACAGTATCTCTCAATAAAGACATTCATATTCTATTTGGCCGATTATTTTCCAATAGCACAATAAAATGTAAATCATACAAATAATAGAACCAGTCAATTATTGCAAACTGTTACCATCTACTCATCGACCAATTACAATTACGAATGATGCACTCGTTAGGCTCAGAATTGACAATTTTAAGATTTATTCCTCCTTATACAAAGATCGGTAATGGACAATTAGATTTGTGTACACATTCAAATGACTGATTGGTGAAATGATGGAGACTGTCATGTCCTACTGGTCGTAATTGTTCAAACGAATAGCTGGTTTGTTAAAAGCCAAAATCGTGCGAACGTAAATTGGCAAAAAAGTTCAGGTGTGGTTCAAGTAAATTTCCAATCTGTGCATGTCCAAGGCATTTGATGGTCAATTGTTCGACATTGGGAAAAATGGTGGAGAGAAATCGGATAAAGCGGACAGGGACATTTTCGGGCAAATCGTAGAAATCGAACACATTTTGATCCTCTTCATGGTGATCTTCAACAAAAGTCAAACCCACCAAAGTTAAGATTCGAATGTTTCGTAGTGGCCGCAGACTGGAGTCGTCAAAAGAGGCCAAGTCAATCCGATTGCCATCAATAAATAACTCAGTCAAATGAGTCAATTGGACCAATTGTCGGATCATTGAGGTGAGCTAAGAATGAACAATTAATTCACTGATGCACATACAGAAACACAAAACCTTACCATAAAATTGTGCACATTAATGCGCAACATTTGCAATGATGAAAAGTGTTTGCAAATAAATGCAAATATCTTATCATCATTTGAAGATAAGCTAAAACGCACAAGATTCGAAACAGATTTAGCATTTAGATGATACCAGTTGGTTATCTCTTCCATGGTCACAGGGAGGTAAATGGATTTTTCTAAGTCAGAGAAATTTTCTCCCAAATATGGCGCGATTTTGTCAATAGATTCATAACCCCAACCAGAAAGATGTTCGAGTCGAGATAAAGTTGGTGCCAATTGATTAGATGAAACAGAATGTGTGTCCAAATTAAGTTTTTTTAGATTGGTCAGTTGGTTGATATGAGTACAAAGATTGTTGACATCTTTAGAATAAAAAACAGCGAGCGAAGTCAGGCTTGATGACCATTGACGGAGCATTGAGTTGAATTCAGGGGAAGAGTAAGAAAAAGAATCAATAATGAAGAAATGTTCAAGGCGGGGAAATAGTTTGGCGAGAAGAGTGCAAAAATGGCCAGACAAGTGCAGTTTAATTGAAGGTGAACCGAGTTGATGAGATTTCAATTTAAAAACCACAGAATCCTTACTCAATGGATTGAGATTGAATAGTTTCAATAATTTGGAGAGATAGTACTTGTTCGGATTATGCAAAATCACCACGCACTTCTTGTCCGAACAAATAGACTCGATCACCACTTTCCACCTGTTGGACACCAATCTGAGTGGAATCATTTCGAGTATTTGCACTCTGTCCAAAATAGCTCGCAACATTTCGGTGGGCAATGTGCTGAGGAAATCGTGTGATTCGGGACAGGACATTTCTGGTTGAGTCAAGTTGGCGGCCAAAAGCGAACGAACCGACTTAATAGCACGCAAATCCATTTTGTTGGTCTGTGTAATCAAATGAGTAAAACGTTAATAAACATCAAATGATTTAATCTAAACTTACCAAAATATATTCGAGGAAAAACGCAAAAAGTTTGGGCAAGAAAAGTCAATAAATAAATAGCGCAAGGCAGCATGCACCAAAACTCGTGTGAAAGAAAATGTGCCACCGAAAGCGGTACAATGCACTTCTCAATCAATGTATTCAGAAAATTTATTTTTAAGTTGATTTAATTTATTTGGGGTTATTAATAAATAATGTTATGTGAGTTTTGTAGTGATTTGGATTATCTTAGGTGTTTTGCTCCCCAAACTGTGGACGAGACTGCCTCCGAACTGGCATTTGCATTTGGCAATCGTTCTGCTGCATACTTTGAAATTGATCAATACGACAATGCGTTGAAGGACATCAACGATGCCTTCGCTTTTGGTTATGGTCAATTCAAATCTGCCTCTAAATTACAACTTTGTAAATGTGATTGTCTCATCCGACTGGGACGTGCTTCGAAAGCCGTAGAACTTTTGCTCTTTATGCAGAAACCAACGAATGACAATGAGGACACTAAACGCTGGAATGAACTTTTTGGTCAAATCACTTCGGGCGATGACAAGAAGGATAAACCGAATTCAAAAGTGTGCAATGTTTCTCTAATCTCGAAACTCACAAACCACGAACTGTTCAAGTCAAACGAGAAAATGTCTTCGTTTAGTGCCAAAGTGGCTGTGAAGTATGATGAGGTGAAAGGTGAGATTGGTTTGGATTTTGTTATGTTGATTTAATTCTTTTCTATTTTTAGGTCGACATTTAGTTGCTCAAGAGGATATCGAGTTTGGCCATATTATTGCCGTTTCCAAACCATATGTCACTCTTTTGGACTCGAAGGTTGATGTCTTCAAATATTGTCATCACTGTTGTCGTGATATCTCCCTCGAATCAACTCTAATTCGTCCAATTGCCTGCATTGGTTGTTCGAGTGTTGTGTACTGTTCCGAAGAATGTCGTACTGAATCGGCCAATTCATATCATCGTTACGAATGTGGTCAAACCGATTTGTTGGTTCAATTGCCCAAGTTTGCTCGAATGTCACTTCGTCTGCTGTACCGTGCTGGCATGGATCAGATTCGTTCGGCTATTGATTCTTCTTCTGTTGGGAATACAAGCCACCTTTCTGAGCAACCAGAAAGTCACTATTCTCACGTGTACCAATTAGTTCATCACTCGAATGGATTTTTGCAGAATCTGAACATTTTCCTCGAAGAAATGTTGAAATCGTCGATTTTGGCTTGTTTGTTGCTTCAATTGGCCAAAAATGGTAATTTCGCAATGACCAAAAAAGAGGAAAAGTTGATTGGTGGTATTGTGTTGCGTCATCTTTTGCAGTCTCCATTCAACAAAATAGAATCCCTATCATCGCCAGTTTTGTTTAAACTTTACCCAATGTTCGCCTCTACCCTGAATCACTCATGCAAGACCAATGCTCGTCTCGAATCAGCACCAAACAACGAACATGTCTGTCTTCTGCAAGCAGCTCGGCCCATTCCCGCTGGAAGCGAAATTACCATTCCTTATTTGGAAGATCAAAAATTTGAAATGTTTTCTTTTTATGAAACTCGAATTGCACGTCGCCAACTGCTATTGCGTCTTCGATATCTCTTCAGTTGCAACTGTGCCCAATGCACATATGAGATTCGCAATATACCTTTTGAAGTTTTTGGCTACTATCCACTGCAGTGCAACGATTGTGGAAATTTGATTGAACGTTTCTCAGAACATAGCTCAATTTCTCAAGTGTTCCGGTGCACCGCCTGTCCACTGGAGCTGACCAATGCCCATGTGAAACAACGATACGTTCGTATTGAAGAATTACTAAACACTTTGGCTCAATTTGAAGATCGTTTGGAACAATCATTCGATCAATCAGTGAAAGACGATTCCTTTTGGTCAGCGTTCTCTCCAATCATTGATGAAATTGAAATGTCGCTTTATCGTGACTGGTCAACCGTTTTTAGTATCCATACGGCGCTTTTGGATACCAAACGCAATCGAGAAGTGGATTGAAAATCTTGGTGGACCTATCAAAAGACAATTTTCAAAGTCATTGAACATCATTTTGGTGCTGAAAGTGTACAATTCATACATGCATTCGAAACAATTCTACAAATGGGCTTTGATACTCTTTTAAAGGACAATCCGAATAAGTTTAAGGATTTAATTGGAGAAAATAGAGAGAGTTATTTGGCTCGATTGGAGCAGTACAATCAGCTGAAACGTAAATACTATCCAGATTACTAATTGTATTAACATTATCTGCATAATCTTTTTTGATTCTCTCTTTTCTCGATAAGCTTTCATTATATTTCTTTATTATGCATATATGATATACTTTTGATTTGTATCTAAAATACAGTGTGTCCCAATAAAGACATGTTCTATTTGACTATTTTGGCCAGTGCAGAATGGACAAAGTTTAAACTCGAATTAAACACTCATGATAATTTAGAATGTTCAGTTAACAAATATTTTTTTGGTTATTAATAAACTTGGAAACTATTACCGTAATGCAATTTGTGTTACTTTTGGGGACTGAGAAGCCCATGATAGGCGTTGAGCACACAAAATTTGAAGTGCTCTACTGCTGGCAAATTCTGAGATAAGGGAAATGATCACTTTCGTGTACACAAATTCAAATCGGGCCCAAATTACAACTTTGTAAATGGAAGAATGTCGACTTTGTTGTTTATCTCTGGCCACCAAACTCGTTCGTATAGTATGTCGTGACTCGCGACACATTGCTTCAATGTCTCGATTGTCTACGAACAATGATCGATGTCCCAAGTGCAACAAACAAACAAATCATTCACAAACAAACGCAATGACGTTCTGAACGAGCAAATAGAAACTAATTTGGATCACCACCAAGTTGTGGTTTAAGTCAACAATCAAATAACAAAAAATACAGTCCCGTCTGTTTTGATCTCGCCGTTTCCCTCAAACCAAAATAAAAAAACTAAAGCAAACCCAAACAAATTAAAAGTAAGTTTAATAATAAAACGTTGAACTGTGATTGAGTACAGAAAGTAAAGTAAAGATGACACTAAATTACTATTGGTAATGTCTTGAAATGTTCGTGTTGAATCAATTTGTGTTTGACATGAAGAGCAAATAAAAAGGAAAATCATAAAAAAACCAGAACATTTACAGTAAATTAATAATAATAATTAATAATAATAAATAATAACTTTAATCTCGTGTTTCTGCAGTTTCGGGAAACAATACAAGTGTTGTTCAATTTCGTGCTTCAACGCTGGCCATTTGACTCTAGCAAGATAGTCCCTAGTTACAAAAGTAAGATCCAGTTGGACCAAATTCGGAAATATGACCGACAGGACACGAGTGAATCGATCGCCATTGATGAAGTGATCGAGGGAGGTTTTGAGCTTGCAAGTCAATACACAAGTTAAGGAAGTGAGTCCATTTTGCAAAGCTGATTGTTCCAACTCGGAGAAGGATATTTCGCTGAAGTTAAGTGCAAGATTGGTCAGCTGGCTCAGTTTACCAAGGTCTTTGAGTACATTAGGTGTCAAATTAAGTGCATCATACTTTTAAAAATAAAATTCAGTAAATATACATAAAACAAATAAACAAATGCACATACCCAAGTATTAAAGTCCAAGTGTTGCAATAAAATGGTGTGCTCACTGAGAAAGTGCACAACTCGGGCACAGTCTGCATGTGTACCACCAATATCCATTCCTAAATGGGTGAGATTGGCCAACCAGTTCGGATTGACGGTGGGCCATTGAAGAACTTGGTCACAACGAAAACATTTCCTAAAATTGGCACGAACACAACTTGGACCAAGATGAGGAATTAATTGAAGAATATCATCATCAGTGTGATCAATTGCAAAAGAGTTGTGTGAAAAGTGTTCCAATTTAGACAAGGCAGAAGACAGTTGTGTTATACTCGATCGATTCAGGTCGAGTACTTTCAGCAAGTTCAGTGAATTGATGTAAACTTCAAAACTGTTTAGAGCGCGTTCTGTAGAAATATATAAATATGGTTATGGTGAAGAGTAAAATGAATCTATTTACCATCGGAGAAATTAATAGACAGTTGCTCGATGTTGGGAAACATGTTCAGCATTGAACTCAAACATTCAGACGGTATTTTGGTGCTCAAAAACAGACATGTAAAATTCTTGAAATTTGCAAATCCAAAAAATGTTTCTTCAAAAGATTGCAAATAATCTTTGGATACAACTGCCCTTGGGCGAAACTGGACAAACAGTGACTTCTTCAGTCCACAGTAGTACTCGACCATCGCTCTCCACTTTGTGGACAACAATCGCAATCGGATTAACTTCTTCACATCACCGTCCAGTCCCAATTTGGCCATAATCAGTTGCATCATTTCGTTTGGTAAACGGTTGATCGGTCCATTGCCAGTGCAGGTATTCACTTCGAGTGGTCCAAATGAGGCGGTAAGTGAGCAGACTGACGAGTCCATGGCGTTGGTAAAGGCAAGTTGGTTGGCGTTGTCCATTTGAAAAGAGGTTTGCGTTGAGGTGAGCAAAGAAATGAGACTAAATACAAATTACAGATAATGTATTCAGAAAATTGTTTCATATGTGTAGCAGCACACCTGATTTGATATTTAGGGTCATTCACAAATTCTGTTATATGTAAATGTTGAGTCTGTTGATTATTTTGTGGGTAGAGAAGCCCCTAATTGGGCACTGATTTGCTCACACGCCACTGTTCTTTGTTATCTTATTTTCCCTCCAAACTGCAGCCGCACACGAGGAGGCTTTGTTTTGGCTTCGGTGACCTTTTTGTTTTTCTGTCCTCAAGTTTCCTATTCATCGAATTCAAAATGGCGGAAGCTTGGATCGATGAAACTCTGCCTCCAGTAATTTCCACACTCACAACTCAACATTCCTTCAAGTCACAATTCTCTGCCTTGACCACCAATGCGGACCGTGTCTTGTCTCGCCCAAAAAGAAGTTCAACATTGGGTTGGTTTGTTTGTGAGTAATTTTGTGGCAAAATCAAACCACCAGAAGTGCTCTACTACTGCAGGCAAATTCCGAAAGAAGGGAAATGATCACTTTGAAGTGCACAAATACGAAAGCGCCATTCAACTTTACAGTAGAGCCATTTGTTTTGCACCCCAAATTGGTGTTGAGAGGACTGTCTCCGAACTGGCACTGTCATATTCGAATCGTTCTGCTGCTTACTATCATCTCGCTCAGTACGACAATGCATTGAAGGACATGAACGATGCGCTCACTTTTGGTTATGGTCAACTCAAATCACAAACCAAATTACAACTACTCAAATGTGACTGTCTCATTCGACTGGGACGTGCACAGGAAGCTGAACAATTTCTCAACTCTTTACAGAGAAAACCAACCGATGACGAGGATGACACTAAGTGTTGGACTGATCTATTACGTCGAATCAGTTTGGATGACAAGAAGAAGGTGGATGATTCGAAGGCGAGCAAACTTTCCCTAATCGAGAAACTCAGAAACAATAGACTGTCCAAATCAAACGAGAAAATGTCTCCGTTTGGTACCAAAGTGGCTGTGCAGTTTGATGAGGTGAAAGGTGAGATTTGTTTTGATTATATTCGATTCATTTTATTATTTATTATTATCGATTCTTTTAGGACGTCATTTGGTTGCTCAGCAAGATATTCAATTTGGCGAAATTCTCGTAATTTCTCGACCATATATCTCTCTTTTGGACTCGAAGGTTGATGTCCTCAAATATTGTCTTCACTGTTGTCGTGATCACATTGAAGCAACTCCAATTCGTCCAGTCCCTTGCACCAGTTGTTCGAGTGTTGTGTACTGTTCCGAAGAATGTCGAACTGAATCGGTCAATTCATATCATCGTTACGAATGTGGTCAAAACGATTTGTTGGTTCAATTGCCTCAATTTGCTCGAATGTCACTTCGTTTGCTGTACTGTGCTGACATGGATCAGGTTCGTTCGGTTGTGGATTCTGCCGAAGATTTAGGCCATGTTTCTGAACAACCAGAATTTCACTATTCTCATGTGTACCAATTAGTTCATCACTCGAATGGACCTCTGAAGGATCTGAATTTGATTTCGTTTGAAGAAATGTTGAAATCGTCAATCATGGTTTGTTTGCTGCTTCAATTGGTCAAGAAAGCCAATTTCCCGATGGACTCCAAAGAGGAGGAAAGGTTGATTGGTGGCATTTTGTTGCGTCAACTGCATCAATTGCGTTTCAACACTTTTGACTATTCTCGATTCATCAAAAGTGAATGTCCATCATCACCAGTTCTGTTGAATCTCTTCCCACTGTTTGCTTCTACACTGAACCACTCCTGTCAGGCCAATGCTCGTCTCGAATCATCACTAAACAACCCAACTGTTTGCCATCTTCAAGCAGCTCGGTCAATTTCCGCCGGAACCGAAATTACCATTCCTTACTTGAAAGATGCGGCCAACAGTGTTACGAAAATCCCTATATTTTTCAATGAACGTTATCTGGTCAAATGTTTGTGTGACCGATGTTCGTACCGTGCTCGCAATACACCATTCGGTCACCCTGGTGGCTATTTATGCCTGGGCTGTAGTGACTGTGGCCACTTGATGGAACACTCCTCCAAGCATCGATCCAAATCAGAAGTGTTCCGTTGCACCGCCTGTCGACTGACCATGACCAATGCTGAGGTGAAGAGACGCTATCTTTCGTATGGTCATTTACAAATTGAGTTTCTCCAACTCTACCAATCGAACCAAAATGCACTTTCGAAACTGCTCAAGATCTATGAACAAATTGAAGCGCTACTTCATCGCGATTCAGAAATACTTTACAATCTTCGAGGCATTCTTGGCACGTGCTATCTCAACATTGGTCGACTGGACAAGTGGTGGGACTGTAACGAGCACGCTCTCTCAATCTATGAACGCACTTTTGGGGTGGAAAGTGTTGAACTGATTGAAGCCTTCAATCTGGTGCCAAGAGTGGGGCCAGTTGACATGTCCGATCCGACAATGATCAAACTGTTTGTACAACAGGACAGTGAGTTGTATCAACGTTATTTGACTCGAATCATTCAGTGGAAGCAGCTCAAACTTAAATACAACCTCCTTATTGACTTGGCTAATTATCTTGCTTCTACTTAATGCGTAAAACTTTTTTGATTCTCTCTTTTCTCGATATAACCTTTTATTATATTAATATCTTTCTTATTATAAATAAACTTTTAGTTCAGATCTGATCAATCTTTGTTTGAACCAAAATATAACGAGTCAACCGACTGCAGCAGTTTTGCCAATGCCAATGCCAAATTAAAGGATCAATTAATACAGTTCAAGCAGTTTCACGTATCTGTATGTCGGTATATTAATAGGTAGTATACTAGGTCTTCAGAATTAATGATCAATTAATGCAGTTCAAGCAGTTTCACGTATCTGTATGTCGGTATCTTAATAGGTATCATACAAGGGAACATTCAACAACAACTACAATTGCTTACCTCCAGTCTTGATGTTCGTATGTACAATTGGTTCACAAGTATCTCGGTTCACTTGTTAGTTGAGATTGGTATCGTTGATAGTCGAAGGGACATAAATGTCCAGACAATTCCAAAGGATAATTCAAAACAAAGTAACGTCGTTTGTGAACTTGCCAGTGTAACCTCACTCACTGTCGGCAAAGCTATTTTGTCAAAGGCACTTTTGTGTTGGCTGTAGCTGAGTCGTTGTCGTCGCAAAAGGACTTTTCGCATTTCTTTGAATCCTTTCTTGTGTATCACTCGTTTGGTCTGGTCTCGAATCAAAATGACACGAAAATCACAGAAATCTCGCGTAGCGCAATCTCGAAAGAAGAAGAATCGAGCCGAGAAGAGGTCTCGTCATCTTAACCGTAGTGTGGCCACTGTTTCGTCAACACCGAATGTTCACGATGTCTCGATTTCCGAATCATTTTCCCGACTTCCCAACGAACTAGTACAGTCTATTCTGGCACGATTGGACATACACGAATTGATTCATCTGCAGGTGGTGTGCAAGAAATGGCACGCGGTGATCTTTTTGATTAGCCAAAAGAACAAGTCTTTGTATTTGACTTTTTATCTTAACCTCATCGATTATAAACAAGGCGATTATATTGCGAAAAAATCATTCGGACTGATCGATTTGAGCATTTTCACGAAAATCAAGTTCAATTCGGTCAAACATTTGCCAACACAATTCAACAAACTTTTCCCCAACATTGAATCTTTCCTTTTGGATGTGTCTTGTCCAATTCAATTCTCACTGAGTGATTTTCTTCCTGTTCTCTCTCAATTGCATCGGGACAAACTCACCACTTTGTCAATTACTTTCAACTACGATTCTTCAAGTCAATCTATAGTCAAACTGCTGACACTGATCAATTCATTCGTCTCACTTAAACGACTTGACATTGGATCTTCCTTGAATGATCAAATTTCGCTTCTTGGCCCAACATTGGCTCGTTTGGAGCAATTTTCATATTCCAGTTATGAGCCTTCACTTGTTGATCTCTTTGGCCCGAATTGCTCGCGTGTTTCGCTGAATGGTTTCTTTGAAAATATCAACTTTTCTCAATGGCACTCCAACAACGCTCAATGGCTGGCCAATGTGACTCACCTCGAACTGAAGAATGTTCAAATGCATAATCAACACATTGACAGTCTTATCGTGCATGCTGTCTCGTTGAAAGTGTTGCGTCTTTATGCAGTGGCATTGGGATTGGATTGGGTACGTTCAAATATTGATTTGTTTGTTTAACATTTTGAAATAAATGTTTTTCCTATTTCCTCACAGCGTTCTCACATTCGAATGACTCCTCAAATGATTGGTCAATTTGCCAAACTGAAGCATTTGACCGAAATTGACATGAGCGGAATTGTCTTTGAGTTGCCTCAACTGGACCGGGCTCGTCGCGATTTGCAATTGGCCCAACTTGTCTCACTGCGAACCTGTGCTTTGTCGATAGAGCAATTGATCTATTTCACTGATTTCGAAATGAACAATGAAGAAGAAAGTGATCTATTCGCATCTGCCCTTTCAACTATTTTGCCCAATGTCCAACACCTCAACATTACTGTCGATTATGTTTCCTATGACACACTACATGGCTTCGAGTCTAGTTTGTCACTTTTCACCAAACTTCAAACACATTCTTTTAATGTCATGCAAACCCACGGATTTATAAATGTCAATTGAATTTTGAATTAATAATTTGTCGTTCAATAAATGTTCGAATTTCAAATGCTTATATTTCCCATCATAATTATTTTTGGTTATAAACCAACTTTTGATTATATATTGATTTGTCTATTTCAAATTAACTTTGCCGCAATTTGCCCAAGGTTTTTTGCATTCACACATGAACGTTATGCTCAATTTCTTCAATTTAAAACTCGATTACTACACGTCATCGACACTATCGAGGATACTGTGCAGTATTTGCATAATAATAGTATTATTATAATACAGTAAAATCAAATAACTTATAAAAGTTACGTCATTTGTGAACGTGATTGTGCATGTGAGTGAATTGGCTGTTTTGTGTGTGTATTTCGCTGTGGTTGTCCTCAATGTGCACGCTGTCAGACCGAGCAGTTATTTGTATATCCTCTATCTGACATTTCTCCTTTCTTTCTGTTTGTTCTACTCGTCATTTGTCTCATCTCGCCTCACAATGTCAAATGAAAACGAGTTCGTGGCATCTGTGAATCGACTCGAAACTCTAATTGACTCGAACCAGACAGATCTGAAGCGTGAAGTTGAGTCACTAATAGACCGACGATTTTGTTCGTTGAAGGAAGAGGTCAACAAATTGAAGTGTGCTCAGTCTGCTCTCGATCAAATCAACAATCTGATGGCACAGTGGGACGATCGACGCGATTTGAGTGACTTGCCTAATCGTATTCGTCACATTCTAGAGGGTGTCACTGTAAACAACCAGAATCAGACACGCGATTTGGTCTCATCAGAAGTTGGTGATAATGTTACAGTTGAAAATTCTGTGCAACATTAGTGCATTTCTGTGCATTGTCTAGATGCATCAAACAGTCAACAGTCAGTCCAAATGTGTAAACGAGTCAAGATGGAACAAAATGCACAATACATCACCGACTCGGACTCGGATAGTGACTGCGATTGTGACGAGTGCATTTATGGCATAGTGAAGCAAGAAGTGAAGGAGGAATTCGTTGAGACTTGCCAATTGGATCCCGATAACGGTCAGTCTGTTCAAATTTGGACTCAAGTCAAGAAGGAGGAAGAAACAAGTGACGAAGAGAATGTTGAAGTTCAAGTGACACTTGATGGTGGAGAGGAACTCAACCACAACCAAAACGATGATTTGCACGAGGAGTCAAATGGAACGAATCAAGGTTCTATGAATGACCAACAAGTGGACAAAGGTGATCATGGACCAAGCGAGCCAGCCAATGACGGCCAAAACCAATCGCCAGCTACGAAACAATCCAAAACTCGCAAACGAAGACGCACAGACAAATCACTGGTTACCGAAAATTCTTCATTTGAGAATAGTTTGACTAGCGGCGAAGTGTCCTCACCTGGTCCGATGACGAGCTCGAAGCGAACTCGAATGTCTTTTTTGGATCGCCGAGAGAACGCCGAGCAATTGAGCTCTGGATCAAGAGTTGATTTAAGTGAAAGCGACAATCAAAATGGAATTGACTCGAGTGGAGAAGGAGAAAAAGTCGTCGAACAAATTGAAGACAGTGACAATGAAACCGAGTTGGCTGAAGAAGGTCAAGGTGGACATTACAAGATTGAGATCGTCAAGTTGAAGTGCACTGAGGATGGCTGTGAGGATGAGGTTGCTGACAGAGACGAGTTGCACGATCACTTGCGAGTCAAACATCACATATCGCCTTATCGATGTTTGGCTGAAGGATGCGGCGAAAGGTTTGACGAATGGTGAGTGTGATGTGGTGGTGACTTGGTTTAATTGATTTGTTTTATAGTGGTGAACTAGGTCTACATGTTAGATACAATCATTCGAACATCTCCGCCTGGCCATGTCCTCACTGCACCAAGACATTCAATGCTCACAATCTTTTGTATCTGCATCTACATTGGTATCACTTCGAAGGTCAATTCAAGTGTGGCTATGATGGTTGTCACTATGATCGAGTGGCCACATTTCGATCTGAAATAAGGAAGCATCAAGATTCAGTCCATCCCATGTCAACCATCTTCACTTGCCAATACAACAACTGTGGCAAATCGTTCAACCATAAGGGCAATTTCAACAGTCACCAACGAATTCATCAAAATGTGAAACCTTTCAAATGTACCTGGAACAAGTGTGACTATACTTCAACAACAGGTAGCAATGTCATCAAACACATCCGCTCTCAGCATTTCAATCTCCCAGCAACCCTGAAAGATCAGCATCAACTCGGCATCGAGGATAATCGCAACCCACGTGACTATCTCCTGAAGGAACACGTCAACTGACCAATGTGAGCACCGCTCCACTGACCACTCCTCACCACACCACACCACTCAATTCTACTAACCTCAATGACATGTCCAACAACATTCTCTACACAGACCACACATTCAATTTTATGTTAATATAATATATTCTGTTACTATTTGGAGTATTCATAATTTCACTAGTAAAATAAATGAGTGGTTCTATTATTGTCTGACTTTGATTTTGTTCAAAAGTCCAAAATTGTCACAGACATGTGGATATCAACTTTATGTAATGATGGAGATTCGCATTCGGAACATGTTAAGTGTGGGTGCCATGCCACTATAGTATTGATAATATAATAACAGTTAATTTAATAACAAAACTAATTCGCTAAATCGTCTTTTATTGGAAAAGTTAGAATTGGATTAATTGAATTTGTATTTGACAGGATGTGTCTGGCCAATGATAATCGATTGAAAGATATCTTGAAATGAAATTGCAGGTTCGTACTGTACAGCACAACCATACACATCGTTACATTTATTTTTGCTGCCAACCTTTACATTACTTTATTCAATCCAACAAATTTGTCAAATTAAAATTCTTCATTGTAATTCAAATTTGAGAGTACAAAAGAAATGAAAATTTTGAGACAAAATTCTCCTTTCCGCCATTCACAAATTCATATCGATGATTACTAGCAATCGATCATGATCGCCATCGATGTTGCTCTCACTGTCAACTATCGATGGTGTGACATGCGCACAAGCTCTCACTCTCACACGGCGTGATGCACACAACAACAAACAGTCGCACTGTGGCACTTTGCTTTGCTAGACAGCACCGGTGCTGGAAAGGCCTTTCGTCACCTCGTTTTGTGTTGTCCTATTCTCTTTTCCATATTTTCTCTGTCTCCTTATCTCTCGTCATCTCTACATTCGTCAATTCTGATCTACAAAGAAATGAATCGTCATGCAGCTGCTGGCTACGACGAGACAACTTCTCGATCGCATCACGAGTTACTAGAGCAAATGGATCAACTTGGGCACCGTGAACGAGTGCTATGCAGTGAAAATGATCAATTACGAGCACAACTGGTGGAGATGAAGGAACAAGAGAAGAAGAAATATAATGATTTGATGGTGCAGTATAACATGAAACGAGAATATGAAGATGACGGACTGGACACTGTGGACAGGGATGGTATGACTGTGAAGGTGGTTTGTATTGGACTTTATTTACATTTTTTGATATTTGCACAGGCACATCAAACAATCAGGTAACGGTCAAAACTGAATGGGATGATGAGGTGAAGCAAGAAATAAAAGAAGAAGACGAAGAGGATCGTGACATTTACATCAAACGAGAATATGAAGATGATGGTGAGTTTCGGTTGTTTGTTGACACAATTTACATTTGTTGATATTTGCCCAGGCACATCTACAAATACTGACAATGTCACTTTAAACATCAAAACAGAATCGAACGATGAAGATGTGAAGGACATGATCAAACAAGAAATCAAAGAGGAATATGATGAAGATGATCATAACGACGATTACGGATTTGACCGATGTATTGTGAAGAAAGAATTGGATAGCGATTATGATGACAACTCTCAGCAACTCTCAGATCACAGCCTGTTTACAGAGGAATCAAATGGAACGAACCAATATTTCGCGAATGACCAACAAGTGGACAAAGCTGATCACGAGCTAGCCAATGACGGCCACAACGAATCGCCTACTTCGAAACAGTCTAAAACTCGTAAACGAAGACGCACTAGCAAATCATTCACCACCGAAAGTTCACTCGAAAATAGCTTGACAAGCGATGAGCTGTCTCTTGGTCGGAACGCGAGCTCGAAGCGAACTCGATTTTCTTCTTCTTTGGAACCCCGAAGGACCGCCGAGCAGGTGAGCTCAGGAGTTGATTTAAGTGAAAGCCACAATCAAAATGGAATTGACTCGAGTGGAGGAGGAGAAGAAGGTGTCGGACAAAGTGAAGAGGAAGAAATGTGTAGCGACAGTGAGACAGAGTTGGGTGATGATGAAGATGAAGGTGGACATTACAAAATTGAGATTGTCAAGTTGAAGTGCATCGAGGATGGATGTGAGGATGAGGTTGCAAGCACAGTCGAGTTGCACGATCACTTGCGAGTCAAACATCACATATCTCCTTATCGATGTTTGGCAGAAGGATGTAATGAACGATTTGAGCAATGGTGAGTGTGATGTGGGTGGTGTTGACTTGGTTTAATTGATTTGCTTTATAGGACTGAACTAGGTCCACATGTTCAAGACAATCATTCGAACATCTCCACTTGGCCATGTCCTCACTGCAACAAGACATTCAAGTCTCAGCATTGTTTGTATCAGCATCTACATTTCTATCACTTTGAAGGTCAATTCAAGTGTGGCTATGATGGTTGTCACTATGATCGAGTTGCCAAACTTCGATCTGAAATAAGGACTCATCAGGATTCAGTCCATCGCAAGTTAACCATCTACATTTGCCAATTCCACAACTGTGGCAAATCATTCAACCACATTGGTCATTTCAATCGTCACCAACAAATTCACAGTGGTACCAAATCTTTCCATTGTGACTGGATTGGCTGTGACAAGTCATACGTCCAAAAAAGTGATCTTGAGGTTCATCAACGAATCCATCAAAATGTAAAACCTTTCAAGTGTACCTGGAACATGTGTGACTATGCTTCAACAAAATGTGGCAATGTAATCAAACACATCCGCACCCAACATTTCCATCTCCCAGCAAGCCAAAAGGCACAGCGTCAACTTGGCATTGAAGACAACCGCAACCCTCATGACTATCTCCTCAACACAACTCAACCAATCTGACTTTTATTACTCTGAACCTTTGACACATTACACCACTCAGTCCCACAGCATTCCCCACACAGACCACACATTCAATTTGTTGATAATACATTTCACTATTTGCAATATTCATAATTGTAAAAATTAAATAAATAAAATCAGATGTTGCATCGTAAAATGCTTCAAAACAATTTCGAGTAGTTTGTTTGGTAGGCTAGAAAACGACTTTTTGACTTTGCTATAGATGGTGATGTCTCAAGAAACGATCGTTTAGTCAGATCGATTTTAGTTCATTCACAAATTAAAGGCAAATTCGAGTGAACATTCGTAACACTTGCAAATCGCTTTCCAAACATTGTTTCTATCCTCATGAATCTGTTCAACGGGCATGACATTCTCATAATAGAGACGATTATTAACACTGATTCAAAAACAAGTATAATTAAAATCAAAATGTTTATTAATAAATAAAGACATGGTTACAAAATAATCAACGAAAGCGATTAATAATCTTTCATGTTGAATTCTGGCAATTCATCGCTGGCAAGCAAATCTTCTAAATTTTCATCATTATTACCGATTTGAATTATCATCTTCGAGTAGTCACATTAAATATATAAATAATAAATAATAATAATAAAAACCCGCTCAGTTCATATTGAGTCGGGCAATACAAAAAATATATAATAATAAATATAAATAAATAAATTCTTGAATTAATTCAAAGAATGAAAGAAATGAAAAATGATACCAATTTTCTGTTTTCAAATGGCTTCAAATGATTTGAGTGATTATTGTTCTTCATACCATCCACGCGAAGCATCAATAATCGACTGATCGAGAACAACTCGACCAGTCGAATACACAACCGCGACTTCATGTTCTTCAAATTTGCCAAAATCCTTATCAATAAATTTGCTAACTTGAATAGCCAACCACTCTGCTTCGGAAGGGGACGGGGGGGTTTCGTGAACGGAGATGATCAACTTGTGCACATGAGGAAACATGACCGAGAGAGTGCAAAGAAAAGTGTTGAGAAGTGTGCGGGACACGGCTCGGTACATGAAAACAGTGTGGTAAAAGTCAAAGTACAGTTCACGGATTGGGGCACTGAACCGTGGAAACATGGCAACACGAAATACATCGTCGGGATCAGGACCGCCAGAGCCACCTGAGTCGTCGCCAATTTCCTCTTCAGCATTTCGAACCACGGCAAACATCCAATCACAAAAAGTAATCTAAATAATCAAAACACATTAACAAAAATAATCAATTTAAACAAATAAATAAACAAACAAACCTCATCGAAACCGATGTGAATCACTTCCAACGAGGGAAAGTGCGGTGCCAGTTGCCAAAGTGAGTGAGGATCTTCGATTTTCGACAAACGCAAAAATGTCAGATTCCTCACAAAGTTCACATTAATAAAGGAGAAATCATTGAAAAGTGAGTTGGGCATTGCTTCACCATCAACATAATCGACACAAAGTCGAGTACAGTGAGGGCCAAGGTAACGAATTGTGGACACATTCTCGAGTCGAGTCCACGAGTCCAGTTTGGGATACGGGCGAAAAGTGAAACTGTGCAAACGGGCCAGAGTCGGTGCCAGCAAATCCAAGGACGGCAGTCGGATTGAATTAGACTGACGATAAGGAAAAAAATCGAACCGCTTCAAAGCGGTCAGTGAGTTGATAGCTTCAAACAAACGAGCCACCAATTCGGTGGCAACATTCTCCACCGGCAACTGAACAAACAAGCCCAAACTCTTCATCTGATTCTGCCAAACAGGACTGTTTAGCAAGCGAACCAAATTCACGTCCAAATCAGCGCACAAGACCAAATCTTGTACAGCGGGAAACAGGAGTACCAAACAACGATTGTGCCGAGCAGCGTTAAAATAATCAAAGTCAACCACCAAGTGATCGTCCATTCCGGGTGGTTTAAGCTTGAGTTGCTTCACGTCTTCCAGAAAGTGATACAATCCATTCGCCATCGCTTGTTCATACGATTCAGCACAATCATACGAACCAAATAGCTTCAGACTTTTCTTCTGTAGGAAGCATCGCATCTTCGGGATGACCAAAGCCCAAAGACGGCAAACCAGTCGTAGTGGGATCAGGTTCTGCATCGCGAGCCGCTTCAACACAAATTCGAGTAGTTCGTTTGGTAAGCTGTCAAATGACTTTTTTGTTTTGCTGTTGTGAAGAAATTTGAAAGAACCACTTGAGGCTGCACTTGGAGTGTTATTCTCCATCATCGAAATTGTAAATTAATATTTTCAAAGATATGCGTTACATCAGAAGAACGGCCAAAAGGCTTTTTTGACTGAGTTGAAGAAGTCGAAGTTCAAAAGTATTCACAGCAGATTAATTTGTGATTCAAAATTTCCTAGTTTGGGAGTGGAGGGCGACAAGAATATAAAAAACTCAGTAATTTGATGAGGATTTTGAAGTTAAATATAAAAGTGCTTGCTGCTGGTGACTCCAGCCTGGAGTGGACTGCGAGCAAAAAACAACAGACAGCAGCGAGAGAAAACGACTATTTGTACTACAAAAGGAAGACACGTGCATTGACAGCAGGACACTCATCGATTCCGTAGATGACGTACACTACCCTTCTACTCAGGGCTCGCTAGAAGTTCTACTACTCAGAATTTGACACAAAAGTTCGTTTTTGGTCGATTTGATAATGGCCAAACCAAATTAATAAGAGAATCAAATTTGATTTGACACCTTAATAACGAATAGCGATAATAACCTTCTTTCTAAAAAAAACCAAGAGCCACATTTACGACAATTCTGAATTACTTTTAACGAATTTCAATGACGAATATCGACAAACGTGCGATCAATGTGTTCACAAAAGATGTTACGTACATATCATTATGCTAAAATTCGTATAAATCATGAATTTCACAGAATATTTACAATTTCTTACGCAATTCAAATAAGACTCGACATTCCACAGTTGCATATAATTGCATTTATTGAAAACAATGTTCCAATGAAGATGAGAACAGAAACGAATAGAAACTTTTTCATTTTTGACCATTTCAAAGTCATATGAAATGACAACGATCAAATTTATGTGTCTGCCAAACTGTACAATTTGCTAGCAAAATTATTTCCTTTGCAAAACTAAAACATTGAGCAATTCTTTGTTTGTGCTGCATTTTTGGTATTCCACCACAGAATTGTTTCTATTCTCAAGAGTTTTAGCTTGTTCACAATGAATCCTGAAGTAATGCCATTAATTTGCAAACAATTTTCGTCTTTGCAAATGTTACAAATTTGAAATTTGTTCCAATCTCAATAGAATGTTTATGAAAATTTGCGTTCATTCAATTTGCGAATGAGTGTCAACGTAAATCTAATTGCCCATTACTGATCATATATATTGTATTGTAAATTGAAGAATGAATATTCTGTTCTCAACCAGATTTTGATATCTGTAAATTGATTTCTGTAATTGCACTAGATTTTTTATCATTCACTTTAGAAATGGCTTTTTGTACATTTGTGAACCAATGAGTAGAAATAGTCTTCGAGCACACCGCACACATTTGTCTGTTGTTTGGCTGGCTCACTTGTGTTTTGGTCATTGCTGCTTTGTGTCGTTCGTGTTTCCTTTTGCATTTTCTTCACCAAACTGTTTCATTTCACCTCAAATCTGTTTGTAAGTGAACCAAAGTCGTGTTTATCGATGTATGACCATTTTGATTACAGACCAAATCACAACAAAATGGATTCGCGTGCTCTCAAGTCGAATGGGCCACTTGTGGAGGCCTTGGCTCAACTCGATCTCGGTGGACAGTCACAAGGTGCCATCAGCAAACTGCCCAATGAAGTGTTGCGAGCTATTTTGGAACGAGTGCAAGCACACCACTTGATTCGACTTAGATTGGTCAACAAGAAATTGAAGGTGGTGGTTGAGGACATTTTGAAGGACAAGAAGGGACTGGTGATCGTGCCACGTACGTCATTCGAACGTAAAGGCCCTCTTTTGGAAATGTCCATACGATTGAATGGACACTTCAAATGGAACAGAAATTTTGTTTTTATTCGACTGATATACAAACCACGCACTTTTGAATTTCACTTGTCTGGCAAACTGTGCACTATTCTGACGAAACTATTTCCCAACATTGAGCAATTCTTTATCACTGAAAATTTTTCATATTCCTCCCCTGAATTTGTCTCAATGCTTCGCCAGTGGTCTTCGACTTTGAACACTCTATCTTTGCGTCGTGATCATTACAGACGTTTCACCGATCTTTGTGGACCAATCAACGATATGGTCAATCTTAAGAAATTTGACATGGCAGAATTTCCATCTGAAATGATCACACAGTTAACTCCAACATTTGCTCGTCTAGAACATCTTTCTGGTTGCACTATCGAAGATGTTATTATGTGTTTGCCAAATTTGCCAACTGGAATCACTAGTTTAGGGATCTCGATTGTGCCCGTTGACGATTTAACCACATTGAATCGTCTCTTTGGACAATTTGTTTCTAGTCTCGAGCGTTTAAGCATACATACGTCGATTCCTAATGCATTACCATTCATTTGTCAGCACTTTATCTCATTACGAATGTTACGTTTTGATTATCCTTACAAGGTAAGTGCTTTTGTTCAATGTTTATCAGTTCATTAATTGTCCATTTCTAGCTCACCACCGACATGATAAAACACTTGGCTCGATTGACTCATTTGACTGAGTTACGACTTGATTTCATTCGTATTGAAATTGCCGCTCTTGATGCCGCAAATCTGGTGCCACTGCGCAACATTCGCACCTTTTCTTTGGTGAATTTTTACTTTGTCACTGGTCGCCAATACCATCATCGTACATTGCCACCAAATTTCGATGTTCACCAATTTAGCCGAATTCTTTCAACCATTTCCCCGAATGTGGAAAATTTGATTGTCAAAAGCCTTTCTTTTCCGATTCTTGAAAATTTACTCGAGCCACATGTGAACCTGTTCGTCAATATGCGTTCACACGATTTTGGTCTGCCCGATCCGATCGATCGTTTGATGAACTAAGACGGCGACTTGTACAAATGACATGACCATCTTCATCTACATCACCAACCAATCATTGATTGTTTACATAAATATATTTCACAATTACTGATGTATATTGAATAATAAATCTTTTCTGTTCTAAACCAGACTTTGATTCATTTTGGTAAATCTGTTGTGGCTTGTCTCCGACAATATGCATCGAATTGTGTGTGCATAGGACTTTCCACTTCTGTTTACCATTTAGTCTATACTCGAACTGAATTCAACAAGCAATTCCTTCTTTCCAGTTGTCTAGATTGACGACATTTTTGCAGCCCTGTTACGTGCGTTCTACTTTTATCCGAAAATCTTTCTGCTTTCCACTTGGTTTGTCAAACTACTGTTACATGAAAGTTTGTGTGCAATTTCCAACTGACCTACTCCTAATACTCAATTTGTTTCGAGTCTTTATCGTTTTAGTTTTACAGTGGAAACTGAAGTATTGCCATTCATTTGCGAACATTTTTCTTTGCAAATGTTACGAATTGCAATTTCAAGTTTCAAAGTTAGTTTTGTGTGTTTGTGTTTTTCTGACAATGAATTAATTGATAGTTCATTTCTAGTTCACTGCTGACACTACACTTACAAGAAATTGGCTCATTGGACTTGGTCACGAATTGATGACATTCAACTCGATTTGACCACTCTTGATGTCGCCAATTTGACTCGACTCGGCAAAATTCGAATTTATTCTTTAGTGGATTAAAAGTTTGTCAATAGTTACTTTTACTATTCTTTGACCTCTGAATTATGTTGACCAGCTTAGTCAAGCACTTTTGACCATATTTTCTAATGTACACAATTTGACTATAAAAAGCAAAACCTAGAATAACGATAGGACTTGGAAATTTTCTCCAACCCATTTAAATGTTTTTGTCAATTTGCGTTCATTCAATTTGGTTAGTGTGTGCCATTCAACAGAATTTACCTCAATGCTTCACCAGTGTTCTTCAAGCCTGACTACTCTGTGCTTGCAGGGTTGTGACCTCACTCCTCGAAGTGATATCGATTTTTGTGATCAAATTGACGATTTTTCCATTTGCGTCAACTCAATTTGGACTTATTTACTGGCGGAATTGTTAACCAATTGACGCCAACCATTGCTGGTCTTGAACATTTGTCTGGTTTGGGCTGTGAATCTATTGGCCAAATTGTGTCATTGTTAGATGAAAGTTTCACTAGTTTGGCGTACAGTAACTCGAATGTGGCTATTGGAGAGATTAGCAACTGGCGCGAGCTTTGTGCGACACGATTTGTTTCAACTCTCGAGCGTTTTACTATCACTCTAAATGATCCTCATGTGTTTTCGTTCATTTGTCAACACTTTAATTCACTGAAAATGTTGTGAATTAGTGCTTCTGAAATGAACAGTGGTTTCAATGTTAGTTCTGTATTTTTGTATTTGTATTAGCAAATTAATTCATATATTTTTTCTTTAGTTCACAACTGACACGATCGAACAAATTGCTGGATTGACACATTTGATTGATTGCATTGCAATTGACTTGAACACTTTGGATGTCACACAATTTTCCACTCGACAACATTCGAATATCAACTTCGTTTGATTTTAAATTGGTCAATGGACAATCTGCAATCTATGTTTTGCCACCAAATTATAATGTTCAGTTTAATCGAGTTCCCTCCGCCAGTTTTCCTAATGTGCACAAATAGACTGTCCAAAGTTCATTATGCCCAAAATTTGTTCGAACTCCATTTTAATATTTTCACCAGTTTGCGTTCATTCAATTTGGTTTTGCACGATCCGATTCAAGTAGACGAATCAGTCAACGTTTGATTTTCTAAAATGATTTTTTAATCTCAATTTTATGAATAAGTCATTGTCTACACAATCTGATTTATCATATTACTGATGTTTGAATATTGATAAATAAAACTTTTTGAATCTGATTTTTATTTCTGTAAATTCTGTTTAAAATAGGTAATTTGATAAGGCATTTGATAATCAAATTGCACTAGATTGCGCATTTGTGAACCAATGAGTGGAAATAGTCTTCGATAGCGCTGCTCAGTTTGGCTGGCTCGCTCGTGTTTTGGTGCTGCTGCTTTGTGTCGTTCTCTATTTTCCTTTTGCCTCTTCTTGACCAAACTTTTTGATTTCAAATCTGTTGGTAAGTGCACCAAAGTCGTGTTTATCGATGTGTGACATTTTGATCACAGACCAACGCACAACAAAATGGATTCGCGTGCTCTCAAGTCGAATGAGCCACTTGTGGAGGCCTTGGCTCAACTCGACATTAGTGATCAATCTCGCCTCAGTATCAGTGGATTGCCAAACGAAATGTTGCGGGCCATTCTGAGAAGAGTGCAACTACCACACGTCATTCGATTTCGATCAGTGGACCAGAGGTGGAAGGTGATCATCGAGGGCATTTGTCGTGAAAAGAAGTGCTTGGTGGTGACTGATTACGGGAACAATCACTATTTTGTTAATACATTGTCTAATCGATTCAATGGTTACTTCAAACTGAACCACGATTTTGTCTTCATTCAATTGAAATCATATGAACTCTATCGTAAAATTATCTTTTCTGCAAATCTGTGCCCAATTCTGGCTAAATTGTTTCCTAAAATTGAACAATTCTTCACTAAAGTAGATTTTTTGTATTCTTCTCCTGAATTTATCTCGATGCTCCAAAAGTGGTCTTCAACTTTAATTACTCTGTCTTTGCCTAGTATCTACAATTTCAATGCTCAAATCAACAATTTGCCCAAGCTTCAGCAACTTAATTTGGAAACATTTAATCGTGAAACTGTTAATCAATTGACATGTTGGTACGCACCTACATTTGCTCGACTTGGGCATTTTTCTTTTCACGGCAATGAATCGATTACCAAAATTGTGCCATTGTTGGGCACAAGATGTACTAGTTTGGCAATCAGTCGCCCGAGTTTGTTCATTGAAGCGATCACCAACTGGCGTAATGTGAATGCTCAATTTGTTTCGAATCTTGAGCGTTTTAGTTTACTTACAACGGATCCTCAAGTATTTCCGTTTATTTGCAAACATTTTTCATCATTGAGAATTCTACGAATAGATTTTACTACTGATAATCAATCTGAATGCAAGGTTAGTTCTGTTTTTAATGAGTATCAGTTCATTTATTTCATTCATTCCTCATGTAGTTCACCACCGACACGATTCAACTCTTGGCTCGATTGGCTCATCTCGCCGAATTACGATTTGATTCTGTTGTAATTGACCTGGCCAGCTTTGATCTCACCAATCTTAGGCCACTGTTCAATATTCGAATATTATCTTTGATTAATTTCGTTTTTGTGCAAAGAAATTATGATGCCCACCACTTTGTCAGAATTCTGTCCACAATTTTTCCCAATGTGAACAAATTGGTCATCAAAAGTTATTTCTATAAAATGCTTGAAGATTCACTTGAACCACACGTGAAGCTTTTCACCAAATTGCGTTCATACGATTTCAGTTTTGGCGATCCGAATGATAGTTTGATGGACTATGTTTGATGAATTGATTGTTTGCACATATCTAATTTTCTTTTCCTGATCTTTGTATTTTTGAAGAACAAATCTTTTTAGTACTGAAACTGATGTTATTACTCGCACTTTACTGTACATGTAAACAAATAAATACATTTATAAATAAATCAATGCCAACAATTAAACATTTTGTTTATAATGTTTGCGATTTGAAAAGTAAAGTACTCCGCGGTCACCATTTTGCATTGAAACTGTTTCTTTGACTATTTTTCTAATGATCACAAATTTTGCCTTCAAATTCCCACTCAAGTAGCAGGGGAATTCACTCGTTTCTGTGTTCAAAAACGCATCTGAATGAATTACGATTGAATTCGGTTGTAATTGACTTGGCCAACCTTGATGGCACCATTGCCGCACCAATCTTCGCCCACTGCTCAACATTCGAACAATATCTTTGGAGAATTTTACTTTTGTCACTTACAGACTCGTGCATTGTCATTCTATGCCACCAAATTTCTCTACCCAACACTTTTTGGCCAAGTTCTCACCACTATTTTTCCCAATGTGAACAAATTGACAATCAAAAGCAATCGTTATCGAGAGCTTGGAAATTCACTCTAATCACTTGTGAACCTTTTCACCAATTTGCGTTCACACGATTTCAGGTTGGATGATTCGATAGATCGCTTGATGGACAACTAAGATGGCGATGGATCGATGGCATGCACAATTTTGATTACTAATCTTTAGGTCTTTTCTGTTTGGACTTTGATTTTACTTTTTATTTGCAAGTTCAATTGACTTTTCCTAGAAAAAATTTTCGAGCTTGCCTATCAGTTGAGGTCTAGTAAGATGGTGCACGCCTGTGCAAGAGTTAGGAAAGGCCCTTTTCCAACGGAGTTGATTTTCGCACAAGACTTTTGTGGTTATCAAGAAACAAAGAGGAATTACCATTTACATGGCAACAGTATGTGTCTTGATAAGCATGTTTGAACTTTGTATTTCATGTGAAATCATCCAAATCGAGTGTTTAACTGCTTTTCCTCAAACACGCGTGTTAGTCTTTTTTCATTTTGATTGTTTTGAGTAGCACAATTTTTGAATTCACTTTGAATATATTCGGTAAGTTTGAAGCAAAATCATTTCTGCTCCTTATTAATAATATGATCCATTGGTCACAGATTGGAGAATACAAAACAACATGGATTCATCTACTGGTAAATCAAATTACTCGATTGAGAACGGTTTAACACAACCTAAAATTCGTGCCCACTTGAACACATTTCCAAACGAAATTTTTCGAGCCATTCTCCACAGAGTGCCAGCCCATCATTTAATTCATCTTCGATCAGTGTCTCAAAAATGGAAAGATACGATCGAGTCTGTTTGTAGAGACAAGAAACGATTGGTGATTTTGCGTGATTGGAAAACTGAATATTTTGCCGAATTGTGTGCACGATTCAATGGACATCTCAAATTGGAAAACAAGTTGCAATTTGTATTCATTCGATTGCGCTACATAGAGCGATTCTCTCAATGTGCAATCACACTGACTGGTGACATTTGCACTCTACTGACGGATCTATTTCCTCAAATTGAACAGTTTTACATTGTTGGAGAATTTCTCTATTCTACAGCAGACTTCCACCAAATGCTCCAAAAGTGGTCACCAAGTTTGAGTACACTTTCACTTCGAGTGAACCCAGGCACAAGTTTTGATGATTTTTGTGCTCGAATCAATCAATTGACCAGCCTAAAACGATTTGATTTAGAGACATTTCCCGCTGGTAAAGCGCAACAATTGTCCCCAACTTTGGGTAGACTTGAGCATCTTTCGGGTGGAGATTTTCCGCCTATTACCGAAATTGTACCGCATTTGGGTGATGGGTTTCGCAGTTTAGGACTGTATGAAGCCAATTCTTTCACTACTAGTGTGACAGTTGCAGAGTTGACTAAATGGTTTGGGCTCAATCCTCAAACTGTTTCTCGTCTGGAACGTTTCACTTTAGATATAGATGATACGGATGAATTGTCATATGTTTGCAAACATTTTTCTTTGTTGCGCATGTTGTGCATCTATGGAGTGTATTGTGAGGTGTGTCTTGTTTGTATTTTAATATGAAAATGTTCCGCATGTAAACTAATTGTTCGTTTTTTGCTCAGCTCAACACTGAAATTCTAGAAAATTTGGCTCAATTGCGTCATTTGGAAGAAATACGATTTGATCGCATCAGAGTTGATGTCGATTTCGACGATCCAATTGCACTCTACAAGATTCGAACCGTTTCGCTGGCGGATTTTACGTTTTCCAAGATTGGACGCTATGATTACTATAATATACTGCAAGCATTACCACCAAATTTTGATGGTCACCAGTTTGCTCAAGTTCTGGCTGAGATTTTTCCGTATGTATCAAAATTGAATCTTCAAAGTAACAAATATCCAGAGCTTGGAAGTCTCCTGCAGCCTCATTTGAATTTATTTGTCAATTTGCGTTCGTTCAATTTTAATTCGAACGATCCGATTGGTCGTTTGGACTAATCATTTTAAGATGACGACTATAGTACAATGAAATGGCAATCTTTAGTACATCACTAACCAATCATTGATTAATAAATACACAAATCTAATTCCCCCATTACTGATGCATATTGAATAATAAATCTTTTCTGTCCTAAACCAACTTTGATTATTTTTTAAATGAACATTTGTTGAGGTTTGTTCCTACCAATATGTGTGTGACTTTACGCCATTTGATCGACAATAAAATGAGGTATAGCATTAATGCAATTGCATATATGACACAAAAGTGTTTGACAAACAGCATTCACATACATGGTTTCACTCCACCGCCAATTCTCTAGAATATAGCCAGTTAAAAATTTGCAACGATAATGTTATTTAACACAGGGAAATGTTTTGACAAACAGCTCATTCCCTCCAGTGAGATTGATGACAAGATGAAGTGAACATAGATGATTTCGATTGCTTTTATTATTAAATGTTTGAACTTGATATCTCTTAATTAGCATAATTATTTTAAAATTCTTCAAAGTATTTTAAAAGTATGTGTAAAATGTGTGACAAATGTTGTGAAATATTCTGAGGTGCCTTCTTTTGTGTGGTGACACATTCTCTCGTGGTCACTTTACGCTGTTTGATTATTTCAAATTGATATAAAATTATGTAATTACAAAACAAAACTCTAAAACGAAAGTTCTAGTTATGAACATTTTGTTTGACTTTACTTAGCCAACTTTATTTATTTGATGTTCTACTCAACTCGTCATTTGTCCCTCTGTCACTTCTCTCCTCTCTCCGCTCAAATGCATTTCTTCTTCTTCGTCAATCGTTGTCTTGTACTGCTTTTCACCTTGACCGTTGTGTCGAGTAAGTCAAACGTAAGTTCTATTCACGTCACCTTCAATCTCAAATCCTAACTTTGTTGTCTCCACAGGAAATATGCTCAAAGCTACGTTCCCAAGAAGAGAAGATTCGAGTGCTTGGTGAGATGTACGGTGGCTCTACTCTGATCATCATCACCACTTCTGGTTATCTGTTCAAGCTCAAACTAAACTCTACCCTTCGTAAAGACAGCACTAAAGGACACTACTACCTCAACATTGCTGGCGAGCCTACTAGTCATGTGGACAAAGAGTGGCCAAATGTTCCGCTGGATTTAAGCGAAAACAAGAACAAGTTGTACGCACTGCTGTTTGTTCAGAATTCCGATTACACTGTTCGTAAAGCACTACTCTCGAGTGTGTTTAAAACAGAGACAAGAAATTGGAATCAAAGCCTCTACTTAGGCAAATGTAGACTACCGCTGGAGATTGGTGGGTTTGTGACGGACGAATGGAAGGACTGGACTGTGGACAGATTCGAACGCTGCAATGCCATAACTGTGAACGACAACGAAGATGGTAAGTTGGTAGTTTGCATTCAAATGTAACAATCATCAATTTCCTTTACCTCAAATTATAGCTTTTATGGTGTCACGTTCGTGTTCGCATTCTTCTTCGACAAATCCGATAACATTTGTGAAATCCGGTGCCAATCGCTATGATTGTTACGAACCAAATTATTATTGTTTCAATTTTGATTATTTTTTGAGCAAAAGCGATAGCACCGTCCTGGCTGCGTCTTTCCTGGCCGAGCCATACAACATTTTGCTGTTCATCTACACAAGTGGCTTTGTCGAAATACGTCAAGTGGACATTTTATCTCGCAAGAAAGCCAAAGCATCGAACCCAGACTGGACAGTACCGATCCGTGACTTTATCAAATGTGAAGCAACTTCAGATCCGATTTGGGATATATCGCCTGCGCAACAAGATTCACCCATAACAACCGATGTTCCTGGTCTGTGGCACACCCACACCTGGAGAATTGTCGCTGTGGCAGTTTTACTCGTTTTGAATGGAATATGCCTCGTGTTACTCTATCGGAAAAGGTACAAAAAGAAGAAAAAAGAGGGTGAGGAAAAGGAAAGGAAAGTGTTCCAAAGTCAAGAAGGGGAAGGAAAAGAGAAGTCCAAATCGCACATCAATCCGACTCGATTCACCACTGGACAACAGTCGAGTATCATCACCAACTGGTTCGCCAATTATCAGGAAGTACAAAAAGAAAGTAACCAAGTGTCCATCCTCCATAGCACCAAAGAGAACTACTCCAAAAGAATCACCACTTTCGCCTGGTACTTCCAAATGTATCATTCCCAGTGAAGCATCTAAACTCGAGTATCCATCAACCCAAGGCATCACTCTCACAGGATCTACTATAAAGCCTGTTGGTTCAACATTGACTAAGCGCAGAAGCAGCGACTCAACCGAGTCTGGTTCACCACTGGCCAATAAAAGCAAAAGATCATCAATCCCGAAGAAGAAATCCTCCGAGATCGAATCAACAATTCCTTCGGTCGAAATTGTTTCGAACGCAAGTCCATCAAATGTCGATTTGAAAGATTCAGCCAAACTGTCGTTGGCAAAGAAGAAGCAAATCACAGGAAAGTGGATCACGTCATTTTTGTGGGCGAAGAAGAAGAGGAACGACAAAAAATAGACCTAAAGACCCAAAGAAGGACAACGAAAAGAAGTGAGATTGAACAAGATGTAAAGATGTTGACGAACTTCAAATAAAATCTTTTAGTTAACAATTTTTGTTAAAATTCTTCAGAGTATTTTAAAAGAATGTGTCAAATGTTTTGAAATATTCTGAGGTGAGGTAATTGCCTTCTTTTGTGTGGTGACACATTCTCTCGTGTTCACTTTACGCTGTTTGATTATTTCAAATTGATATAAAATTATGTAATTACAAAACAAAACTCTAAACGAAAGTTCTAGTTATGAACATTTTGTTTGACTTTACTTAGTCAACTTTATTTATTTGATGTTCTACTCAAATCGTTTATTTGTCCCTCTGTCACTTCTCTCCTCTCTCCACCCAAATGCATTTCTTCTTCCTCGCCAATCGTTGTCTTGTACTGCTTTTCACCTTGACCGTTGTGTCGAGTATGTCAAACGTAAGTTCTATTCTCGTCACCTTCAATCTCCAATCCTAACTTTGTTGTCTCCATAGAAAATATGCCAAAAGCTACGTGACCAGCAAGAGAAGATTCGAGTGCTTGGTGAGGCGTTCGGTGGCACTTTGTTCATCATCACCACTTCTGGTCATCTGTTCAAGCTCAAACTAAACTCTACCCTTCGTAAAGACAGCACTAAAGGACACTACTACCTCAACATTGGTGGCGAGCCTACTAGTCACGTGTCCGAAGAGTGGCCAAATGTGCATTTGGATTTGATCGAAAACAAGAACAAGTTGTACGCACTGCTGTTTGTGCAGAATTCACGTAAAGCAATCCTCTCTAGTGTGTTTAAAACAAAGACAGGAAATTGGAACAGAAGTCTATCTACTCAGGTGAATGTAGACCATCGCTGGAGATTGGTCAGTCTGCGATGGACGAATGGATGGACTGGACTGTGGATGAATTCGAACGTTGCAATTCCAAAACTGTGAATGAAAACGAAGATGGTAAGTTGGTAGTTTGGTTATTCAAATGTAACAATCATCAATTTCCTTTGCCCCAAATTATAGCTTTTATGGTGTCACGTTCATGTTCGTATTCATCTTGTACAAATCCGATAACATTTGTGAAATCCGGTGCCAATCGCTATGATTGTTACGAACCAAATTACTATTGTTTCAATATTGATTATTTTTTGAGCAAAAGCGATAGCACCGTCCTGGCTGCGTCTTTCCTAGCCGAGCCATACAACATTTTGCTGTTCATCTACACGAGTGGTGTTGTCGAAATACGTCGAGTGGACATTTTATCTCGCAAGAAAACCAGAGCATCGAACCCAGACTGGACAGTGCCAATTGGCGAATTTATCAAATGTGAAGCAACTTCAGATCCGATTTGGGATATATTCCTTATGCAACAAGAGTCACCCACAACAACCGATGTTCCTGGCCTGTGGCACACCCACACCTGGAGAATTGTGACTGTGGCAGTTTTACTCGTTTTGAATGGAATATGTCTCGTGTTACTCTATCGGAAAAGGTGCAAAAAGAAGAAAAAGAGGGTGAGGAAAAGGAAAGGAAAGTGTTCCAAAGTCAAGAAGAGGAAGAAGATGAAGAGTCCTAATCGCACTTCAATCCGACACGATTCATCAGTGGACAACCTCGAGTATCCATCAACCCAAGGCATCACTCTCACAGGATCCACTATAAAGCCTGTTGGTTCAACATTGACCATTAAAGCCGAGTCTGGTTCACCACTGACCAATGAAAGCAATTCCAAAGGATCATCAATCCCGAAGAAGCCATCCTCCAAGATCGAATCATCTCCTTCCTCGGCAACTGTTTCAAACCCATCTAATGTCAATTCGAAAGCTTCAGTCAAACTGTCGCTGGCAAAGAAGAAACAAGCCACAAGAAAGTGCATCTCGTCATTGTTGTGGGCGGAGAAGACGAGAAACGACAAGAAGAAACCAAAATACCCAAAGAAGGACAACGAAAAGAAGTGAGATTGAACAAGATGGAGAGATGATTTCGATTGCTTTTATTAAATGTTAAAAAAACTTCAAATAAAATCTTAAAAGTTATTGTAACTGTAATTGTATTTGTAATTAGCATAATTATGTTCTTTCAATTCAAATTATTCATAGTATTTTAAAAGAGTGTGTCAAAAGTTTAGGGAAACGATTCAAATTGAGCTCGAAGCCCTGCAGTGTATAGAAGGGTACATAGATAGAAATGTGCAAGTGATGCACATTGAGCAAAAATAGTTGAGTGTATAGATGCAAATGTAGAAATCATATTTGAATGAGTAATCAAATTGACGTTCGACTGGCGGCAGTTACGAATTGATGCAAGTTATTAAGGCCAATTGTAAATTGCGGCGAGTCTGGTCGCAGTAAAACAGAATTCGGTTCAGGTCAATTTTGGTCAGATTTGTTCAAGTTTACTAAGGTGACGAATCATTTTTGACAGACACAAACAGAGCAAACGCAAACATCGAGACCTGGCCACTGGCCAGTCTGGCCAGCCCGACCTTGAAATTCATCATTGGCACCAATGGCCCACCATTCAAACTTCATCAAGTACCAATTTGTAGTTCAATAGAAAAAGAATGTGATTATTTGCTCAAATTGTGTGTCTGAAAAGAAAACGTTCAAGTGCTACAAAGTGATTTATCGCGTTTCTGCAGCTGGACATGAAAGTACAAAACTGCAAATGTACTTGCCAGAGTATGATCAAAATAATAAAATAAAATCGATTTCAAGTACATTTATGAGCTCTCAAGCTAATACAACGAATGCACAAAAAGCAAGTTTTATTTCAATATAACACAAGACAACTCAAATAAAACAGAAATAAGAAAACTTGTTTCTCCATCACGAAAACATACAAATTATCATACACATTTTGTCTGGTGTAAATGCGAAAAAAACAAGAGAACCCATTGATGGGCAATTTTGTCGATGATTTTGCATCTATTCAGTTTTGGTTAATTTAACCGTTAAAGAAACGAACAAATAAAATTCACCTTGGAAATAAATTTGAATTTGATAAGAAATTAAAATGCCACACTGTTCTGTACTCTGTTATCTGTGTATTACGAATTTGTTGGAATGTTTGAAGGTCAAATTAGAAGACTGTCCACGGTTTCCGCATCCTTGATTTAGAGCAAAAAATCCGTTGGTACAATTTAGGCAATGAAAGCTTAAATAAGAATGTAACTAAAAACTGGAATTATTTTATTATTCACAAATTAAAACAAGAGCATTTGAAAAAGAAATAAAACTAGATAGAATGAGATAGATAGAAGCATGGATCCTACAATTGGATCAAAGGAGCATTCTTGTCGTCGCTTAGCTTGTTCTCCTCGTTTGGTTCATTCTCCAAAAGTTCCACAACTTGTCGGAGTGTGACTATTTCGTTACCGAGAAGTGTCGTTGACGAGGATCGTTTCTTCACCACGCACTTTTTACATCCGATTAGTGGGATTTTGGTGACTTCGGCGGTGGCACATTCCTTGATGGAATCGATGAAGAGATCCATAATGCCCGAACGACCCTCGAATTCGAGTTTTTTCTTTTCGAATTCAAATTTCTCACCGTTCCATCGATGCACATTGACCCGATGACGGATTCTTGATTTTATGGTAGCACGGGTAATGTCCTCCCAGCACCATTGCTCCACAATTTTGTCATCCGGTTCGGCAAAAATCAAGCCAAATTTTTTCGAGACTAGAAGGAAGCGATCTTCCTGTCTAACACGTGTCACAAGATCCACCTTTTCGATGATTGCAAATAGAGACATGGCTTAAGTGTGTAGTTTTGAAAAGATTGACAGCGAAAACCAGCGAATTCAAGAGTACAATCTGATGTATCAAACCACAGTGATTGAGCAAGTTCAAACTGGACTAAACCTTAACACCGATCAGACTGATTGTTGGATGAAGAAAATGAATCGATTGCTACTCAAACAATCACTGGTCCAATTATCTACAGAATTAGCGTCTGGGTAACATGCTACTAATTGATTTAACATTTTCAAACTCATTCTGAACTCTAGTTACTTATCATACAGTAATTACTAATCAGTAAGTCATTGATAAAAAGAAAAGTTCAACTTTCTCTTGTTCAGGTACTCTTCATAAACGAAATATTCATTTCTTTATCGTTAGTCAATGACTGTAACGACAAACATATGATTGACATGACTCACGATGAGTTAATTTCTATGCATACAAAAGTCAACTCTGTCTTGTCCTGTGTATCACTTGTTTAGTGTGTTTGTGTTTGTCTGGTTGTCTGCTTCAGTCACTTCCTCTTTACTCTTCCCTCACCATGAAGCACCTCAACACTCTGCCCGATCTCGTGCTACGTCTCATCTTCTCCAAACTGCCTCTCGTCGATCTTTTCACTGCGGCACGTGTTTGTCCTCTATGGAAATGGTACCAAATGCAAATTAGCGCCAAAGTTGACTCTCTCACCGTGTTGATTGGTCCAACCAATCCCGAGTCTCTCATTGCCAATTCGTGTTTCACTCACAAGTATCGTCATCTACTGCTCAACGATGATGGCACTCGAATGTATTTGCCTCAACATTTGCACTCACACTATCATCTCAAGTATGAATCGTTTTCCTATGATGATGCTGCCGAATTGGTTCGAATCTTTCCGCACGTTACCACGCTCGAGTTTGCCATCAAAGTGTATCATCCTCGAGAAAGTGCACTCGGTCCAATTGTGGCCTTACTCCGTGACTGGTCTCCCGTGCTCAAGTCAGTGAAAATATATTTACATCACGAAGAATATGTAGACAGAAATGAAGATGAGATTGACAATTCTGAGTTTGTCAATCTGCTGGCTATGCTCAACTCGTTGCCCCAGTTGGAACATCTCACAATGGATATTGATCCTCGAATTCAAAAATATTTCTTCGGTAATTTATCTATAGCTACTCTGCCAATTGATTTGCCAATCATTGGTCAATTACGCGAATTTTTCTTCTCACCACCTCATAACCTCATGTACATCATTGAACAGTCGTTAAAGAAGTATGCTGTACCGAATGGCAACTTGACCCAAATTGGCTTGGGATGTTTAATGTTTGGTGACTATCTTGACGAGATTCGCCTCAAATGTGCTCAACTGATCAACAGAATTGTCCGTATTCCTTGCGCTAACTCTATAACTCACATATATTCGGACATTTTGCCTCACTTTGTTTCGCTTACTTATCTCAATTTTACTGAAGTTGGCTGGAATCGACATCTATTCGACGGTGCCTTGAACTACCTCTCATCGTTGTCTCAGTTGACCCACCTTTGTATCACCACTGAAATGTGCTTCTTTGAAGAATCAACTCGGCAAGTATCTCGTGATCAAGTTAATCAACTTTGCTCAGTACAAGTGTTGACCATTTCAGTCCATTTGCCGCCAAACACTTCATTTGAATCGAATCACTGGGCTTATCTGTTTCCAAACGTCCAAGTGTTTGAGCTAATCTTAGAGCTTCCTCGTCGACAAATAGACAATCCCAACCAGACTGAGCATTTGCGTCTTTCGAAAGAGCAACTTCAACGCACGCTGTCTCCATTTGTTCAATGTCCCAAGCTGCATCATCTCTACACGCATGGTCCTAATGAATCCTATGGTCCAATCTTTTGCAGAAATGGTCCTAATGAATATGATGAATGGATTGTGCTTCAGGTACTGGATCAGAAAATTATTACTAAAGTTGAAAAGTGAGTTTGTAGAAAAAATATTGTATTTTCTGAAATTCTGAAATGTTATCAATTCTGTCAATTAATTTTTCTTGCTATTTTTAAATAAACCTTATTAACTATATTCGTTTTATGTTTATTATCAAATAAACTTTATTAATTCTTTTCTTTTGTTAATTTTGTTTGAATTTTTATGATTATAATTATTTGTCAAATCTATTTCACAAACTGCGAATCTCAATTTCATTATTGATTTCCTAAAACAATTATATTTTGACAATTAAGAGTTTATTTGTTTGAGTACAAAATCATTTAGTTGAACTAAAGTTGATTTCACAACGAAAAAGACAATTAACATTTGCGTTTGGTGATTCTTTCGAAAGTTCGTTTTGCTTAGTGTCACTCTACATTTCTTAATTAGTGTTTTTTATAATTGAAAAAACAAAATTTAATTATATAATTTAAATTTTAAAATATTTAATTTTTAACATTCATTAAAAAATTAAATAAATTTAAATTCGAAAATGGCAGACATTTTTACCAACTTTTTCTATCACCAATTGAAAGTGATGTTTGATTGTAGCTTTCGAAATCGTTTTGTGCTAGTTTTTGAATCGTTTCTCATGCTTCTGGGGTTTGTCCGTTTGTTGAATTTGACTTTTGTACTTCAAAGCTTGTCAATTCAAATCACATTCGATCCAAGTGCAAACTATCTGCACCACCATTCCGATCAATATGACTCGTATTTCTTGTTTTGTACATTTCTTTTTGGTGTTCATGTGTCCGCCATTCAGTTGTTGGTCTATTTGTTCAATCCATTTGACACCGAAACTGCAGCTGCTCATTACGATTTGGTGATCAACAGTACAGACATTTACAGAGACAGTCACAGGAGTGAAACCGAATTGGATCGATTGATCAAATTTAAGTCAACAAACAACAAATTGATCGCAAAACTGGTGAAACTAAAGCTGTTTTGGATTTTCAAAAAATTTGTGAGATTGTTGGTTCGCTTTTGGATCAAGATTCAGTTGGATGATGTCGATTTGAAAGTAATGTTGAAACACAAATTGACTGTTTTCAGCACTTTTTCGTCTAAAACTCGAATTCGGCTCATTTTGTTGCTTATTGCTTTCGATTATCTTTTCATTTTGGGACTTTTTGTTGTCGGTAAGATTACAGATTGTCAAAGGATTTGTTTAATTTTAAATTAAACTTTCTAGCGATTATCTCACTACTAATCGTCTGTATCATAATTTCCCAATTTGTTGTTTCCTTCACAATTCTCAATTTTCTCTTCTTGCTAACTGACATCTTTCTAATTCTCATGGCTGCCTGGTTTGGACTGCGTAACACTGCTTTGGTCTTTTTCTACACGATTCTAACTTCGGAAGTGTATCGATTGCACCTCAATGAAGGCAATCAAATGTGCGCGAGAACTAAAAATCAAAAGATTGATCAAATAGGTCGAGCTAGATTGAACTATTTTGTGAAGGAACACTCTAAAATTGGTCGAATTGTTGCTCTGGCCAATGATCAGCTAGTGAGCAAACTAACCTTAATTCTGGTACTTGTCAACGTGCCCATCAACATTTACATGTTGTATCGATTGGAATTTATCATTCAACTTCGAATTGAATTTGTCATTGTGTGCACACTTGCGATTGGCCAATTTGTGCTCATGGCAATTGCACTGCTACCAATGGCTAGAACTGCGGCTACTTTTGGCGGATCGGCTAAACATTTACCAATGATCATTTGGAAGTTGCATAAATTTTGTCGACTCAAGTTGAGACTCGACAGCTTTTATGAGCGTTTCACTTTTGGCGTACAGTTTGGCAACACACTTGGTCCAAGTAAAAGGATTACATATGCAACGCTGGTTGAGGTTGCGCTGCTTTATCTTGGTTATCTGATTAATATATTTAATTTTTTGTTTAAAAATAAGTAATTTGTAGTAAAACTCTGTGTATTACGTACAGTGCGTTCAAAAAGTAACCTACCACTTGGTATTTCCTCGAACCCATTGAGCTCGATTTAAAATTTCATTGTTGTTTTGTTATGCTTAGGGCTTGCCATGAATATTCATACCTGTTTCAAAATTCCTGGAACATTTCCCGGAAATTTCCCGGAAATCAATGTATATGTTACCGGCTAAGCTCGGAACCGTCAGATCATGATCTGCCGGTTTGATTTTCCGTCAAAGTATGGAAAAACATTATTTTACACTTTTCCAAGCTTTGCCGCGGCAGATCATGATTTGACGCGGCAATCCATGATCTGACTCGTCAGATCATGATCTGACGGTTTGGCCTCCGACAAATCAGGAATTAAAAAATATAAATAAGCGCCGCGGTAAATTTGATGTGAAAATATAAGTAAAAGCTAATTTTGAAACTTCAACAATGCATGTTTTTTTAAAGTGCGGCGGTTATTTAAATTTTGGCGCTTGTAAAATTAATGAATATTTGGTTTTTTATAATAAAGTATACTGTATTATTCTATAAAATATTTGTTTTATTCCTGATTTGTCGGAGGCCAAACCGTCAGATCATGATCTGACGAGTCAGTTCATGGATTGCCGCGTCAGATCATGATCTGCCGCGGCAAAGCTTGGAAAAGTGTAAAATAAAGTTTTTCCTTACTTTGACGGAAAACAGACCGTCAGATCATGATCTGACGGTTTCCACGATTTGCCGGTGACATATACAATTTTAAGTTTTAAATATATTTAAAATAGTTTTTTTGCAATTAATATTTAATAAATTATTAGATTTGTTATATTTAATTGTAATTTATTTTTAAAATACATATTGATAACGGAAATGTTCCATTTGGAACGATATTTGACACTTTTAAGTTAGTTGTCATGTGATATATCAAAGTGGCCAGATTAAATGCTGATGACAAAAAAATATTTTTTAAAATCTATTTTTCATATATGATTAATTTTGTACCAATTGGAACAATTTTTCTGCATTTAATATTGTTAAATCGATTATTAAGATAAATTACAGAAAAATAAACTTTATTTTTGAAATCAGAATTTTATTCTGGTCACTTTGATATATCACACTACCAACTAACATAAAAGTGCCATATAGTGTTCCAAATGGAACATTTCGGACACGAAACTGTATTTTAAAAATAATTTAATATTAAATTGAACATATCCAGTAATTTATTAAATATTAATTGCAAAAAAACTATTTTAAATATATTTAAAACTTAAAATTATTTATATTGATTTCCGGAAAATTTCCGGGAAATGTTCCAGAAATATTGAAACAGGTATGAATATTCGTTACAAGGCCTAAGCATCGCAAAACAACATTAAAAAGTTAAATTTCTAACATTTGGGTTTTTGACAGTTTTGTCGACCAAGTGGTAGCTTACTTTTTGAACGCACTGTAATAGCTGAATTTGCAATAAAAAATAAAAAATAATTGATTATTGAAACAAATTAAGACAAATAAATTAGATAAAGAGATAAACACATAGTCGACAATAAGTCGATTGTTACTTAAACATTGACAGTGGGATTAGTTTTGCCATTTTGCCATTTTGCCATTTTATCTCCTTCTTCTTGTGCCATCATATATCTGGGGTAAATGTATGCCGATTCAAAGATGATGAAATTATTAGCCTCTAATAGTTTTAGATAAAGTTAAACGTTTCTCTCATGTTCTCCTTTGGATTAATGCACACGTAATATAACTGTATATTGTTATATATAATATAACTAATCCTGTAATTCAATGTAAACACTTTGTTGGCGTTGGTGCTACGCTTAGTTGTCAAAATGCATGCAACCATACAGGTTTATATCATTGTGATATGATGTGAGAACTTAATACTTATCACTGATAAGACACCACTCGAGTAGCAAACATATAAGACGCACTTTAACTTAGTCCAAGTATTAGAGTGTGACAAAGCTATTGTATGTCTAATAGACATTGTCTATTGTGAGTCTGACTGAAAATGGACAAAACAAGTGAAAACGATCAATTGAAGAAGTTGCTGATTGAATTGATCGAAAAAGAAGGTTTGCTCGTATTGCTGAGTGATGAAGCAGTGGATTTGTTGGTGGACAAAAGTGAAAAGGAAATTTGGGAGATGTTCCGTGAATTGATCTCTTCATCATCGATGTCATCTAATGTTGTGCAATGCTCACTGGTTCGATTGAGCATATCGGTGAGTGATCGAGTGGGGAAGAACCTGTGGAATAGACATCGAGTGCTATGCATGATGTTGGGCTGGATGATGGACAAATGGGCAGATGAGTGGAGTGATGAAACTGTTGACTGTGTGGTGGAGTACTGGGTGAAACTGCTCGAATGGGATGATATGAAAATGGTCATGTGGGCCATACTGAAGATGGAGAAATGGTGGGACGAAACAGACATGAATGTGAAGATGAAGATGAAGAGATGGCTAAACAGTGAGAGACAAGATCGACTGAGCAGTGCTCTCATTCGTCACTCAATACACACGAGTGCACTCACCAAGCCAATAGACTTCAACTTGGTCAATACAGAAAGATACCAGGTGAGATGGTGTGCCAAGTGGTTCGAGGACAATCTGTTAAGAGGAGGGTTGAAAAAGATACCACCGATTAAATTGTCACGTGATCGATTCGAAGTGAGAAGTTACACAAACAACCCTCCCATCACCATGTTTGGCATTCGGCCAACATTTTCTCCTCCAGTCCGTTGTCCATTTCCTGTCAAATCGAATGTGCATTTTTACGAAGTAACTCTTTTGACAAATGGAGTGATGGAGTTTGGATGGAGCAGAAAGGAATCGAGATTTGGTGTAATTGGCATTCATGACAACCATTTGGTTATGTTGCAAGTTGGGGATGAATGTTTCATTCGTCACAACAGACAAATCCACCACATCTCAACTACACCATCTTCCTGTTCACTGAATGTTGTTGGTTGTTTGCTCGACCTAGACAATCGAACATTTGAATTTTACCTCAACGGACGGGTAATCAAGTGTCCAACACGAACGTATCTATCATCTCAGCCTTATTTTGCCACCAGTCGGCTTTCGTCGCACCAGCATTGTCACTTTAATTTCGGTCAGTTGCCCTTCAAGTTCCCTCCGCGAAATATTCGATTCACAACTTTTGACAAACAAAGTGGAGGCGATGTGAGGAAATATCAATTGATGGACACGGAACACTTGGCAGAGGGCTACTGGTTCAAGCACATTCCAGTGGACAACCAAGTGAGCTTGTTCTTTGATGATAAAATACAAAATGAATTTTACCGAGAGGTGAGAAGAGTGATGGGAGACATTGAAAGCGATCGAAAAATTAAAGAATGGGGACTGAGGAATGTAGGAATAGAAGAAGGATGGCGAGGGGTACGATACATACAAGCGATCATTGAAGTGATGGGCAATGTTGGTGGAATGAACAAGGTGGATGTGATGGCTCAGTGGGTGGGCCAAGTGATCGAGAACAATATTGATCAAGTATATGAAGAGAAACTTCTTGAACTGCTCTACCCATACCTCCATCTTACAACCCAGTCCAGCCTCATCCAACATCGTTCCATCTGCATCGTTCTACTGCATCTCATCAAATGTGACCGACGTTATCACTATCACATCATCGAATCTATCCATTCGTCAGTCTTCACTTACCTCATCCGCACTCTCACCTCTTCTTGTGACGAGTGGAAACAGTTGTTTGTGTTGATTGCACTCACAGACTTGGAGATGAGTGAGCATGAAAAGAGGGAGATCAAGGGTTGTGGGAAGATTGGCCAAATGGTGGACGAATGGAGGAACCAATTTGAGGAGAAGAATTTGGTGGAATTGCTCGACACAACACACGAACATAGAATGCATTATCAACTTTATCTGTGTTCCATCAATTTGCTCAATTCAATCACTCAGAATCCCACTAATCCCAACACCAACTCAACCCTCAACCCTCTCGACCTCACCCCTCACCTCACCCTTTCACCCTGTAACCTTTCTGCCCGCAGTGACTGGCACAGACAAAGTGTTCGGTCCGTGTGTCAAGTCAGTGCGCACATCTACTACTTCGAGGTAGTGCTGCTCACAGCTGGACCAATGACCGTTGGTTGGGCCACCAAAAGAACTGACTTGAACAAAATTACCAAAATGCATTCGAGAAGAATTGAGCCTTATATGATTGGTTTCGACGAGTTTAGCATTGGTTTCGATGGCTACAATCGCTGCATCTATCACGATGACATAACATTCCAATTGGAGAATATTCCCCGATGGCAAGCAGGCGACATTGTCGGTTGTCTAATAGACATAGACAAACAACTCTTCAAGTTCTATCTCAACGGTAGCCAAATCAACTTTAACCCAAATTCGCCAATCTACTTCTCCACCCAACCATACCACGCCCTCGTCAGTCTCTCCCAATTCCAGCAAGTCTATCTCAACTTTGGTCAGTTTCCCTTCTCTTCATATCGACCCAAATACATTGACTTTAGTGATTTCTATTCAAGCAAACCAGAAGTTCAGGAAATACAAACCAAAACTGTTGTGAACTTTCAAAATGCCCATTTGGAGAAAAATTTGATTACCATTGATTCGAATGTTCAACAGGAAGATGTGATAATAACTGGAAATGCTTCAGCATTGAAAAAGTTTGTCGAGTCAAAAGGTTAGTACTTGTCTTTGCATTTCTTATATTGTAAGACTTTAATACAATCTAACAAAAAATTTTCAATTTTACAGAAACAATAGGCAACATTTCATCTGCGCAAACAACAGCCAAAGTCAATCTGGAACAAGTCAACAATTCCCATTTCCCAGATAGTGCCAGAATGGAATGTCGACTTTGTTCTTCTTCTCCAAGCACCAAACTCGTTCGTTTTGTATGTTGCGACACATTGCCTCTTTGTCTCGACTGTCTACGAGTGATGACCGAATGTCCCAAATGCAGAAAACAAACCAATGATTCAACAACAAAAACAGACGAAAATCAACCAAACGAAACAAATAGTAAGTATGTCTCTAAATATTTCATTATCAATTCATAACTATTTTCATCCAAACAGAACCAATCCACTGTTGTACAATTTGCACCCGCCAACGCGCATCATATCGTTTCATTTACTGTGATCACTTCAATCTGTGTCAAACATGTGTAAATCAGTTTTCTTTTAATGACTGTCCTAGATGTAATTGATTGTATGAGTATAATATAAATTGTAACTGTTTGACGCAAGTGAATGTACCAGTTCTGAACTCTAGTTCAATCACACAGTAATTACTAATCAGTGAGTCTTTTATAAAAGTTCAACTTTCCCTTATTAGGTTACGTATGATGTGTATGAATGACTAAAAGATTGGCTGGGAAACGAGCTTATTTCAAAATGCCAAAATCTAATGTATCAAACCACAGTGATTGGGCAAGTCAAAATTGAACAAATCTTTTAACTGATTAAACGACTTTTACAGGATGTTAATGAAACGATTAAATAATGACTGATTAACTATCTATCTATTGAATTTGGGTTTGTATTTGGTTACTTGGTAATATGGGCCAAATTATATGGCGCTCTACTGTGAGCTTCGCATACTACTCGTAGATTGAACAAAATTTGAAACATTTAATTCAAATCTATGAAAAACTGTACCAACTTTAAAGTTAGGCTAATTTATTATTATTTAAAAATCTAAAAACGCAAATTGAGGTTTCTTGAAGGTGCATTCAACACCAGACAATTCTCGTCTCACGCGGAGCTTGAGCTTTCGATAGCTAATTTTGTTCCAAATCTTGGCCATCCACTTGACCACACGATACGAACTGAAGTCTCGAAAAACGAAAAAATAGTCCAAAAGGACAGTTTCCGTATTGGGGAAAATGGTGCTTAGTTGGAGCAACTTGAAGGATGAGAACGAATTGATGGGTCGACCAGTAACATCAATTAAGATCTTCAAGTTGGTGACCGACGACAGTTGAGGAAGGTCAACGGGAACTTGATCAAGGTTGCGGTCAAAGTCACGGGTGATGAAAAACGTCATTTTGAGATTGCGGACAAGCTTTAAGAATTGTATGTCAGTAACAAGTCTCATGAATTTGGAATGGCTTTGTATATTTCCAAGATCTACTGCGGTAAGGTTAGGAAAGAGTTTCCATTGGTCGCGAGTTAACTCATTGGGGTAACCAAGATTGAGCACGGTAAACTTGGACAGGAGTTGTGGTTCTCCCAGCAGATAAGTACTCTCTAAATTCCAAATGGGGGAGGGCAGTTCGATCTGCTTGAGATCGTGATTCGGTCCAGCGTACTCAACAAGCGAATTTCGTAAAGTGCGGATATCATGTGGCGCAATGTAGAAGTAGAAATACTCCAATTGGGACAAAATAGGCAAATCGATTGTGGCGATTTCTAAACGACCCCATGATTTACACTTGATCGAAAGTCGTCTGAGTGTAGTGATTGTGTTCAGTGAGAGAAGCAGTTGCATGATGTCACTCTCATCAGGTACATAGCGAGAAAGGCACTTGAACTTTAAGTCGACCAACTGATGAGACCATTTGCTAATGAGGTAGGTCATGTCACAAGACCGAGAGCAATCGATGATAATTTCGAGTGAAGTAATGCTCGGCAGGAGTTGACCAAGTCGATCAGAGGTGCACGAGTCGATGGTGGTCACTTTGAGTAAGTTGAGCTGGTCTTGAGTGTGGTCACCAGAGTTGTGGATGATACGACTTGTTTCGACCACACTGCACAGTAATGTCACGTTTGGTTCGGCAAACTTTGGTGACATAGCCAGACCACCACGAAGCGAGTCCATTGAGACGGACCAAGTCGTGCACAGGAATACGGTCAAACAGGTCGAGCATGCTCCAGTAGTCCAACCGGGCGAAGGTGACCACCTCACAGTCAGTCTTGGGGGTCTTGGCCCGCTTGAAACACGAAAAGATAGCCATACTCGAACACACGCACAAATAGAAACAGTCTCGAACCCTAAAAGTTGCAATATGACGCTCAACTGTGAGCTTTGTGTTACTGTACATTCGACAAAATGGAACATTTGATTCGAATCTATGAAAAATTCAGTCAACTTTAATGTTTTAATTATAGTGATAGTTAAAAAACTCGAAAAACTATTAGAGACTAGTAACAAATTAGGCATTTACAAGTAAGTTCAAAGAACGAAAGGTCGAATAGACTGTCCCCTTTTGTGCACATCTATGGAAAGTGATTATTGGTTTTGTAACCAACCAGACCGACTCAATTACAGTTTGCAAAAGAAATTGTCCCCTCGTTCGATTTCAAGAAGACAAAGTTTTCAATTATATCATACCATACATTACCAAGAAAATATAAATAGTAACAAAATAATAACACACGTTCGCGTTACTTTTAATGAATTTTAATGACAAATATTGAAGATATAACGAGTGATCAAGTGTTAATATAGTGACAGAGGTAGCATAGTAATCGAATCGGTGTTCACAAACATTGCCCTAGATAATGTAATGTAGCATTTAATTAATAATAATTAAAAGAGTGCGAACGCAATTTAGTGAAACGGCCTAAATACTGCTCAATGTCTGCAAATATAAATTTGCAATTATAATAGGACTTAAAAGTGAGGTACTCGACATTGGGCAAAATGGTGCAAAGCACCGAAGTGAGCTGATTGCTGTCCTTTAGGCCGATAAAATTGCCTGGCGAGAAAGTGAATGTTCGAATGGAGACGAGTGGAATGAGCTCAAACTTGCGAGCAGCTTCTTCCAGTTGAGGCAAATCAAACAAAATGTAGGAGAGTTCAGTTTCGGTCAAATGCTTGAACTTGCTAAGGTCACCAATCAGTTGGGGAGTCATTCGAGTGTAATACTACAATATATAAAAGAAAAGGTCACAACAATTAGTAGAATACATACAAATGAAACTTACCATTGTCCCTTCAAGGCGTAACACATGCAATGCGGCAGCATGTTTGCTCAGATACTTGATTACACGTTCGAGCTCATGAAATGACTTTAGGTCGAGATGAGTCACATTGGCCAGCCATTGACCGTTGATGGTGTGCCATTGAGTGAGCTCATTTTCATCAGACATACGAAGACAAACTCGTGAGCAATTCAGACCAAAGTGACCAACAAGTGACGGTTCATAACTCAAATATGAAAATTGCTCTAATCGAGCCAATGTTGATGCAAGAAGTGACATTTGAAAATGGATTAGACCATGAATGTCGAGTCGTTTGAGTGAAACACACGAATTAAGGAATCTAATTAGCTTGGCACATACATTACTTGGAGGAAAGCCATCAAATTCAATTGACAAAGTGGTGAGCTGGTCAAAAAGAGAAAGAACAGCGAGAATATCATCCAAAAGCAGTTTTATAGTGATAGATTCAATGTTGGGAAATAGTTTGGCAAGTTGAGATAGCAAATGTTGACACGAAAATGGCTTGATTTTGATACGAGTGAAAGTGGTCAAATCGATCTGTCCGAAGGATCGTTTCTTGAGATAGTCAACACCATAAATGCTATTGTTACATTTTGTCACTGACAACGATTTCTTGGTGTGTCCAATTGAGCAGATCACCGCCTGCCACTTCTTGCAAACCACCTGCAGATGAATCAACTCGTCCATCTCAAATCGCCCCAAAACAGATTGCACCAATTCGTTAGGCAGTCGTGTGATTGGTCCACCAGCAGATTGGGAATCCAATTGGAGTTGAGCAAACGAAGAAGTGACCAAATCCATTTCAAACAGGTCGAGCGGTCACGAGTTACGAAAAGAAAAATAGTAACGAGAGAAGATCTTTTGCGATGACAACACAAAGCGAAATGACAAATGTGTGCATAAAACAGCTTTTTCATACACTCACACAAATCACAAAAATATATATTCAGACAAGTTCACAAATGACGTTACTATATTTATTGAATTTAATTCAATTTGAATTATTGAATGAAAAATTAATTTTAAATGTTATGTAAATCAATATCAACTGTTAATTGTTTAAAAAACTCATAAAAATGTACATTTTAAAAAAATCAGTAAGATCGAATTTGACTGTTACACAAATTGGCAAATCGATTCAGCTGTGGCTGCAATTCGTGTCGAAATACACGCAGAGACGGATACGGATTAATATCATTGCTAAAATAAATGGTCAAATCGACCACAGTGGGGAGAATGACTGAAAGGACTTGAGTGAATCGATCAGCATTGACTGCATGATCAAAACGAGCAACACGAAGGGTGCAAGACAATAAGGAGGAGAGAGAAGTGAGCTTCAGTTGGACAGCTGCTCGTTCCAAGGCTGTGAACTGTATTTCATTGTCACCAAGTTCGAGTTTGGTCAAGTGGCTCAGTTTGGCAAGATCGTCAATTAGAGCGGGCGTCATTGTGATGTTCTAAGGAATAGTAAATCACAATTTAAATTTAAATTGTAAAAATCAAAAAACAAATCAAAACAAATCAACTTACACCTCGAATGTTCAAAACTTTGAGCAGCTTTACATGTTGACAAAGAAAGTGTACAACACGGCCAGCTCTACTGCAAATGTCGAGTTGCAAATGAGTGACGCTGACAAGCCAGTCAGAATTGATACGGTTCCACTGGGCAATTTGAAAAAAATCGAGAGATATATTACCACCAAGATAGAAACGGGTACAATTCGGTCCGAGATGAGAAAGAAGCTGAAGTAGATCACAACTTTTGTAAGTACCACCAACGAGATAGAATGAAAAGTGCTCCAATCTGGACAATGTTGCTGACAAATAGGGCACAAGTGGAACAAACGGTCCGTAAAGGTCGAGTTGTTTGAGTGATTTCACCGAATTGATGTGACATGCAATGTCGCGAGCCTGTGAATGTTCTGCAAAACAAATTTGCTATAATCAAGAAAATATAACACAACAAAATACACTTACCAATACCAATGTATGGATAACAAATGGACAATCGTTCAATGTTTGGAAATGCTTTAAGCAACGGTCCAAGCAAATCGCCCGACACTCGTCGATTCAAGCACAGAAAGGTGAAATGGTTCAAATTGACCAAATCAAAGAATCGGCGTCCAACACCCGAGGTGGACAAGATCTCATGCACAATCAGACATTTCCTCCGCATGCAAAAGTCATCGATCAGTTCTCGCCATAAAGTGGACACCAGTCGTAGATGAACCAACTTGTGAATCTCGTTGTATAGTTCCAATTTAGTCAAAATCATTTCAATCAGCTCGTTGGGCAGTCGACTGAAGCATTGATTCTCAGGGTAGAGGTGCATTTCTGGCTGAACAAATGAACGAACAGAAGAGTCCATGATATTGGTGCCTACGTTGAGATCCATTTCGTAGGTTAAATAGATAAATGAAACTCAAATTCGAGTCAAAAGAAGATTTTCATCACAACACAAAACTCAAGCTAACAAATAGTAACCAAAAACAATCACAACTACGAATGCTTAGGGCCATTAATATACGACGTACGTGTCAACTTTTAGTCAATTCAAATTCAACAACCAAATTGTCAAATACCAACACAATTCACAACTTTAGAATTCTAAACTTTAAAGTAAGAAATATTCACATTTTACATTTGCATGTTATTTTGTTGTGAGGGAATTCGGCGAATAAAATTTCTATTAATCTTTTCATCCAAATTGCTTTTAAAATTTTGAAAACAGGCATTTCTGAATTTTAATCAAGATGTTAATGTTTATTTTAAGAGGCGAATGTTAGTTTTAATGAGCACACAAAGTGTAATGTCATAACAGTTAAAAAATATTGTGACATAAATGAAATTATATACTAATTGTGAATTATGTTCGAGAAAGTTGATATTGAGAATCTCGAAATGAAAAGGTTATATAACGAATTAATCGAAAAAATCAGAATCGAAACTATCCTCAATCAATGTTAATGTAGTGTTTGCGCAAATTTCGAAATTGATACAAATGTTGCTCAATCTCGTGTTGAAATTCTGGACCAATGTCTTGAGAAACCATTCGATTATCAATGTAAAGATCGAACTCGACCAAGTTGGGAAATATGATCGAAATGACACGAATGAATCGATCGGCCTTCATTCTTCGGCCATGGTCAAGATCGATACTGCAATCAAGTTGGCAAGTCAAAACCGAAGTCAGCGAAGTGAGTCGATATTCGGCAGCAGCTTGTTCCAATTCGGAGAACTCACTTCCGAGCTCAATGTACTCAAGTTCAAGATTCGTCAAGTTTGTCAGTTTGCCCAGATCAGCAGCCACAGTTGGGGTCAAAACAAGTTTCTAAAAAGATTCTCAAATTAATAAAAATAAAAACAAAAATGATAGACACACATACATAAGAAGGTTCTAGGTTCAAGAGCTTCAAAGAAGTTGCGTTTTCACTCAGAAAATGCACAACTTGGGCACATTCATTTCTTGAACCTTTAATGACCATTTGCAAATGCGTTAGATTGGCCAACCAGGGCTGATTAATTTTGTGCCACTGAAGAACTTGATCACAATCCAGGTGGGACTTTCTTCCAAAAAATACACGAACACAACTCGGCAAAAGATTAGAGACAAGTTGGTTGTAGTGTTCAACATTATTGAAGGATTCTAGTGAAATATGTTCTAATTTAGACAGAATTGAAGGCTGAGAGAACAGAGTTGGAAGAAATGGTCCTTTAAGGTCGAGCAGTTTCAACGAACCCAACGAATTAATGTAAACCACAAACTCACGGACACGAGTATCGTCTGTAAGAGAAAAATAAATAAATAAAATAAAATAAGTTTTGAAAATAAAAAGATAAAATATTTTTACCTTTACAACGAATAGAGAGTCGAACAACGTTGGGAAAAAAATTCAACAGTGATTTCAAAGATTCAGACGACAATTTAGTACTCAAAAATAGGCGGGCAAACTCTTTCGAGTTCACTATTCCGAAAAGTCGATTCTCTATCCAAGGCATGAAACTTCCGCTCATGTAATGTCTGTAGTAAGATTCATTCTCTCCATGCATAAACACAATCAACGATTTCTTCAGTCGACAGTAGTCCTCAATGATCGCTCGCCACTTTGTGGACACCAGCCGCAGGCCCATCAACTCCTTCACGTCGCCGTCCAACTTGCCAACAATAAGTTGCATCATCTCGTTTGGTAGACGGTTGATCGAACCATTTCCATTGCGGCGATTCAATTCGAGCCGACCAAAAGAGGACATCAGTGAGCGGACAGAGGAGCAAATAGCATTGAAAGCAGTAGCAGCTTTGGAGTTTGAATCCATTTTGAATCGAGATTCGAGTAGAGGTTAGTGAAATAAAAAATGCGGAGACGAGAGAAACTCGACCTGAAGCTGAAGACGCAAAACAGTGCACTCACAACAACACAACAACTGAGGAACATTTCTCAGCCTGACAACTATTTTCACTTTGTTTTGGTGGAAATAGTGGCATTTGCAGTTGTTGTTATTGTTTTCAGAGGCTGCCTCTCTTCTCTCGCTCACATGTGACTGACTGTGTTTCTCGTAAACATATTTCCTCACCACATTTCGTTTTGTCCTCTTCGTCTTTTTCTCAGTTCCTTATCTCCCATCAATCTATCTACATTGTTCAATTGTCATCTACTCGTCATGAATGGTCACGCGTCTGCAGACAAGGACGAGACAAATTGTCGATGGCATCACTCGTTACTAGAGCAAATGGGTCAACTTGTGGACCGTGAACGAGTGCTGGTTTGTGAAAATGATCAATTACGAGCACAACTGGTGGAGATGAAGGTGGATGAGAAGAAGAAATATGATGATTTGATGGTGCAGTATTATGACACGAAACAATATAACATGAAACGAGAATATGAAGATGACGGACTGGACAGGGATGGTGAGTTTCGGTTGTTTGTATTTGACTTATTTACATTTGTTGATATTTGCACAGGCACATTAACCAACCAGGTGACGGTCAAGACAGAATGGAACGATGAAGAGGTGAAGGTTGAAATCAAGGCAGAAGACGAAGAGGATCATGACATTTTCATCAAACAAGAATATGTTCCTGCATACATCAAAACCGAATCGAGTGATGAACATGTGAAGGCAGAGATCAAAGAGGAATATGATGATGAGGATCATGACGATGACTGTGGATGTGATCGATTTGTGGTGAAGAAGGAAGAGGTGAGTGATGATGACAACTCGATGCAACTCAACCATCCAGTCAATGAAGTGGTGCAGGCCAATTTGAATCAACCAATCGACACCTCATCACGTGATCACACCTCAAATGGCGATCAGTCACAGTCGACTCGAGTGTTTCAATCGAGTATGATGATTTGATGGTACAGTATTATAACATGAAACGAGAATATGAAGATGACGGACTGGACAAGCAAGGTATGACTTGTTGGTTGGTTGTATTTGACTTTATTTACATTTGTCGCTATTTGCACAGGCACATCAAACAATCAGGTTACGGTCAAAACAGAATCGATTGATGAAGATGTGAAAGCAGAAATCAAAGAGCCTGACGAGATGGCCAATCACGATGGTTCTTTGGTGGGATCGAATGAGCCATCGAACAGTGCTCGACCACGATCGAATCGAGTCACATCGAAACAGTCAACTGCGTCCACTGCTCGCAAACTCAACAAACGAAAACAATCTCAATCAAGTCGAACTGTGAAGAGATCAAAGAAAACAATCCAAAATGACGAAGAAGATGTAGACATTGCCAATAAGGACCGAGAAGAATCAAAGATCAAAGTGCTCCATTTGAATTGCACCCAGTCAAATTGTTATGTCCAGTTGGACTCACTGGATCATTTGCACGATCACTTGAGCGCTGTGCATCAACTTTCGCCTCTTCAATGTTTTGCCACCGATTGCAATGCACGATTCGATAACAAGTAAGTGAATACTACTAAATTCTACATTAAACTGATCTAGTTTTATTTCTTTTGTCAGAGGACAGGTTCGTGGTCACATCCAACTCCATTCTAAAAGTACTCGATTTTGCTGTTCCGTTTGTCACCTCGAATACGATTCACAAAAGATGGCTTACGATCACTGGCACCGAATTCATCTGACTGGTCAGTTCCTGTGCAATCTCGTGGCCGACTGTGGAGAAGTGACCCACACGCGAGGAAAGATGAAAACTCATCAAATGCAAATCAAACATCACTCCCAATCGAAGCATTTCCAGTGCACTCAGCCTGGCTGTACTGCCACATTTGCCTTTAAAGATCGCTTGAAAGCACACGGACTCACTCATCTCGACAGTACTCCGTTTCATTGTGGCTGGCCAAAGTGCAGAGAGCACTACAAGAGACGTTCTCATCTGGTTGGACACATTCGAGTGCAGCACTTTGGGCTGCCTAAAACAATGAAGAAACAGAAAAAGAGGAACATTGTGGACGTGCGAGACCCGAACGAATATGTTCGAGTGGTGGTGGACGAGTAATGGTTTGAGTCGATTCGAGCTTTATTGTCTTGTAACTTCTGTCACATTCAGAAAGATGAAAATATTACAATTACATTTAGCTTAAATAAATAACGTGTGTGACCAAATTGTTGAATCGGTCTAAATATTCTTCCACCTCAGCTATCTCAGGTAGCTCAATCTCATCATCATCATTGCGCTCAAGAGTAAGCGTCAAATGGACCAAGTTGGGAAATATAATCGACAAGACACGTGTCAGGTTGTCAGCAGTGATGGGAGGCTCGCCACAGTCAATGACATACAGTTCCAAAGTCAAAACAGAGTATAACGAAGTGAGTCGATGTTGTGCTGCGGCTTGTGCCAACTTGCAAATGGACATTTGAAGCGAGAGCCCAAGCTCAGTCAGGTGAGACAATTTGGCAAGGTCGTCAATCACCGTGGTTGTCAGTTGATATTGCGAACCCTAAAAAATTAATTGAGCAAATTAAAAGAAAATATTAATCATAAAAAGTATACATACACAAGCGCCTAGGTTCAGGACTTTCAAAGAAGATGTGTGCTCACTGAGAAAGTGAATAACTTGGGCAAATATTCGATTTGCATCGTCTTCCTCGTCTTCATCGTCTTCACCGAAAAGGCTCATTTGTAAATGAGTGAGATTTACCAGCCAGTGAGGATTGATTTTGTACCATTGCAGAATTGGACCATAGTTGAGCATTACATTTTCAGTAAACTGAATACGAACACAACTTGGGCCGAGATTAGAAACCAAATGAAGGTGATCTTCATCCTTCAAAGATGATCCTTCAACAATGTACGGAGGATCGATTGAAAAATGTTCCAATTTGTCCAAAGTTGGAGACAGATAGGGCAGAGCTGCAACAAATGGTCCTTTGAGGTCGAGTTGTTTTAGGGACTCCAACGAGTTGATGTAAATGGTAAGATCAGGGACTTTTGAATAATCTAAAAATGGAAAATTAGTTCAGGTAGTGTAGAAAAGGTGAAACTATTTACCATCACAACAGATAGAAAGTTGAACGATGTTTGGGAACATTTTCAGTAGTGATCTCAAAAATTTAGAAGACATTTCAACACGCAAATACAGACGTGACAAAATTTTCAAATCCAAAAATCCAAAAAATTGTTCTTTTAATTGTAGGAAATTAATATCAGATATTTTTGTCTTTTGATCCATAAACACAGCCAAGGACTTCTTCAGTCGGCAATAGTCATCGATCACTGCTTTCCACTTAGGAGACACCAATCTGAACGGAACCAATTTCTTGACATCACCGTCCAGGTCCAACTTGGCCATAATTAATTGCATCATTTCGTCGGGAAGACGGTTTATGGGTCCACCAGTAATGACGAGATTCGTGTCCGGCTGACCAAATGAGCTGACGGACTAGAGCTCCAAATTGGAGTGATTTGGCAAAGAGGCGGGCGATTTAGTCTGCCATATCAGTACTTTTTCGTGTCCTTATCAACTATTTTCGATGAGTCACACATGAGAGCAATTTCTGCTTTATGTAATCAGCGTATTCAGTAAATATGCTTATCATAGCATATTTTTGTTAGCAAGTCAAACTTTCAGTGTTCAAACTATGCAGTTCCGTGCTTTTGTTGGACTGATTTCGTTGTTGTTGTTGTTGGACGGATATTCTCAAGGTTTATTGGGCACAATGCCCATTCCAGTACAGACTCGCTCACTGACATGACGTGAGTGAAAGCACATTTTACTTTTGCTTGTGATTCGACTACATGTGTGTAGCACAAACGAGCCTATTAATGCTTGTTTAGTTTTGTTGGTTACAAAAGTCAATCCTTTTAGAGTTCATCAGGAATAGAGCCAAGATGTGCATTACACAAGTGATCAGATGAACATAGGCGTTCAATTTATTAGAAGGTAAAGACATTAGAGTGATTAACCGTTAACCATAAGCCTGGATTTACTGCCACTAAATCTGTGCTAACGACCTTACAACGATGCTAACAAAACACTCCGTAAGCCTCGGCCGCTGCCTCTGGTCCTTTGAACCAAGTGAAGGCGGTTCTTACTTGACCATCAACCGGTCCATATATCATGATATAAGGAGATAAGGAGATCCCACACCAATCCTCGGAGTTTTTTCTGTCTCTGTTGACGCTCGGTCGACACTTGGCGAATCTTTGGTTGTCCATTTTTGCTTTGTGCCGGTAACACTTTGCTCCGTTCACCCATATCCGTCCGTTTAATGCCTTTGGTCGCCTGCTGCTTTCATTTGGCTATTTGGCTTTGTCCCGTTGACCCATGTTGTCTTAGTTGTCTCGCTCACCTGTTCTGATTGCCCGATTGCCTGGATGCGTTGGCAAGCATTTGTCCGAATCTCCTTCCTCAGCCTTGTCTTTACCAATCTTGTCCCACAGAATTTGCCACAAATGTCGTGATTCGGATGCAATCAATAGTTCGTCCCATTTGTCATCGAATGGGTTCTCAAGCAAAGACTTGACCTCATTGCCTGTCATATCATCAGTGTCGTAAAGATCCTCGAGCAGTTCAAGTGACAAGTTGCAATTGTTCGCTTTTCTAAATGCTTCCTTCCTGCCAGTTGAGTTGCACATTGACCGTTTCATTAAAGTGACAAACTTGGCCAGTTCGGGAAAGTGTTTTCTAATTGTGTCCGCAACCAAGTGCAAGCCGTGTGTAACGCAAGTCACGTGCACAAGTTTTCGATTTTTCAATCTACTTTTGAGTAGCCTGCCCGCCTTCCTCATGTATGCAGCACCATCACTGACAAACACTTTCAACTGTTTTGAACGCAATCGAAGTTCGTCCTCTGTTTCCCACAGTTGAAGCAGAGCATTCTTAACAACCGCATAAATGTCTTCAGCATTGGGCGATTTGTTCAAATGTTCCATGTAAAAGTCATGTTCCAACTGGTCATCGTCCAATGAGCCAACTTTGACAAGAACACAAGGCAAACCACCTTCGATGGTGGTCTCGTCGCACATTACATAAATGTCCCGTTCCCGCAGTGACCCTTTCATTGAATCAATTGCAACTAAAAATGAAAAAATGAGTAAAATATTGTAAATCAGTTGTGAAATACCTTTGTGCCAATAGTCAAGTCCGACAGTGCGACAAATTTCACCGGACATTGAACGTCCAACAACAGCAATCATACTTTTGCGAGACTTGTCATCTGCACTGTAATAGGATCGACCTTCTTCAATGAGAAACAATGTCGCCAAATACAAATCCTCCCGATCAATCGTACGTGGAACTATTCGACCAACTGGAGATTCATAACCAGGGTTTTTACCATCACCATCCGGCCCAATTGTTGGCATATTTCTGCATTCTTCTCTAAGCAAACATTTGGTATGAACTTTTGAATTTAAATGTTTTTCCACATGTTCATGCAACTTGAAAGAATCCTCAGGAGCAAACATTCGAGAGCAAGTCTTACAATAAAGCTCGTTCATTTCACTTTCAGTGCATCTTGATTTTTTTACTTCGCTTGGACCAGTGATGGAAATTGAATCGGAATGAAGCAGCACCTCACGTTCCATTCTTTTCAATTTCCGTCCCATTTGCATGTCAACGCCAATATCGGCAAGTTGACTTCGTTCGATGTGGCCAACATTAGCTGAATGGCTTTTGATTGTTCCTCTGTCAGATATTAGATTAGATTTGGGACAGAATTTGCACATAAAGCCGAACCCATTTGGGACGATAAAGTCGAATTCACTTATCAGCTTTGAATGCTGTAAAGTTTGTTTCTTGCTAAAGCCGGGTAGTGGAATGACATTGAGCAGTTCTATATGTTCATTTGATGAAATGTGACCTTGCATGTTTTGTATTGTAGCGTGTTTCAAAGTAAAGCCACAACTCGAACAATGCACAGTAAAAGTCTTCTTTCCAGAATTTTGCTTCAAATTGTCATAAACAGGATGATCCGATACGAATTCATGTACAGTTTTGTACTTCTTGGCTAATACTAGTGTTGTATTGTGCTGATTTGGAGAATTAAATTGATTTGTTGGAGTGATGAAATTCTGGTTGTAAGGAAAAGTTGAGTGTGGATAACTTTGAAATGTTTGAGGCAATGCAACAAAATTGTTGGAAGGTAGTTGAAGCTGATTGAGATAAGTCAATGGAGATTGTAATTTGATCTGATTGATATAATTTAAAGGGATTAGTCCAGTTTGACAAACATTTGGTTGGTATAGACTCGAACTGAGATGAATTGGAATGGACTGGTTCAAATTTAAAGCTAGTTGATGCGAATTGAGGAAAGTCTGTTGAGAATGAAATTGATTTGTAGAGGAGAGAAAAGACTGGTTGAAAAGAGGACAAGAATTAGTGCCAAATTGGAATGTTTGCGGCAATTGGACAAAATGGTTTGAAGGTAAGTGAAACATATTGGGGAAAGTCATTGGAGATTGTAATTGAATTTGATTCGAATCATTCAGGGAGATTTGTGCAGTTTGACAAGCGATTGGCTGATTTTGTATTTGGATTGGAACTGTTTGATGAGAATTTCCAACAAAATTAGACAATTCGGGTGAAATTTCATTTCTTAACAATGAAAATTGGTTACTTTGAGCATTTGGAACTTGTACCACTTGTGAAACAATTGGATTCATTTCTTGAAATTAGAATTAGGTCGAAAGTTAACACAAGTTCAAAACAAATCAAACTGACAACAGACTCGCAGTGGCGTACAATAGCAAACACATCTCATCTCATGCTAAATTGCTCTCATGTGTGACTCATTCAAATTTGCAGATAAGGACACGAATGAGTGCTGATATGGCAGACTAAATCGCCCGCCTCTTTGCCAATTCACTCCAATTTGGAGCTCTATGACGGACGAGTCGATTGCACTGATTGCCATAGAAGACTTTACGTTGGAATCCATTTCGATCGAGATTCGAGTTAGTGAAAAAGACGAAGAAACGAGGAAAACTCGACCTGAAGCAGAACACGCAAAACACTGCAGTCACACACCACAAACACAACACTCCACCGTTCACATACGACGAGACACTCTAAAAGTAATGAAAATACTATTTGGTTTGACACTAATTAATTATAATTGTCAATTAGTAATTGAAACTTGTCACTAATCAAACTAAGTAACCAATCACCAAAACACACAATCTTCCCATGTCTTAAACTCATCCCTCCAGAAACAAACCTGTTTGGCCCAACATTTCTACGAAATCAATGTAACCCATAAGAAAGCAATGTAAATTGAACTAGTACGATATATTTTGTAAAAAGGTACATTGTACGATTAAACCATCAATCAAATTCTCTGAAAAAAACTAACTAACCTATCACAAATTATTGATTGGCAATTGTAGATTATATGACGATTCGTGTGATTTGAGTACATCGATTTTAAAGTCACTTATAATTCACTTTTTAAAATAGAATTGAAAGAATACAGTAAAATAGATAGTATTTACAGATCGAAGTTGGAAACTAGGAGAATGATGCGATGATATATGAAGCATTTAAGAAATTCAAATTCAAATTTTGAATCAACGATAGGCGAGCTGAGTGATTCTCAAATTAATTAATCAAATGCCTCAATCGTTGAATGTACATTAGTCGGGTTGTCGTCGTTGGCATTTTATTTGTGATTTGTCATTAAATGTACCACAAAATGTGCAAACACTCTTAATCGTTTGGAGATGTGACAATTTTTATCTTATTCAACTTTTTAGCCAGTCGAAGTGCGACCAATTAAAATTACCGTGCTCTCAAACTGCATTCTACTTCCAGGAAATGTGAATATTTTCATCAGACACAACTTTTTAGCCAGTCGAAAAACCACTGAGTATTTCACGATTTAAAAATAATCGATTTTTTGTGTAAAATTATTATCAATTTATACAACAAACAAATTGATCAAACAATTTGGACACTATACTGTAATTTATAAACTCTTTGGTGATCTCAATCGAATGCTCATGCTAATTCTCAGTATCACTCGCTTATGCAATTTGGAATTGGTTTCGAAATTTAGAGATTTGAGTTTTGGATACAGTTGAGGTGATGATGCTGATAGCAAGGAAGTAATCTTATTTTCATCTTCTTTATCTAGAATCTCGATATAAGTGATAGATAGGCTGTTTCTCTTTCTTCGTTATATTGTTCTTCTTGGAAATAAGATTTGACAAATTGTGTTTGTGATATTTTTTGATTTTGTCCGAATTGAGTTTGGCCAACTGTGCGTGCAATTCGATCAAATTCAATTCAATTCAAATAAAAAAAATTGTGCTTGCATTGACCAAAAGTACTGTTGCATCTCTCTGTTGAGACTCATGATCTCTTCTTCTAGGGACTTTTGAGGATCGACAAGTTGTGAATCGCTATTTTCTTTTTCGTTCTCAACTTCATCTTCGTCATCATCTTTGTCTTGTTCCTGTTCTTGGTTTTCGTTTGAAGAAATAGAAGAATAAGAATAAACTTTACGATCTATCGATGCAAATGGTTTTAAAGTTGAGGGTCGAAAAGTTTGTTGACCAAATCAGAACACGATGAAAAGCTATCGGTGCTGAACTGAACGGTGACGGTAAAATCCACCTAAGACAATGTCCGAATGTCAGCCAGTGGTTGCACTTTTGTGGCATCAATAGAGGCCAAGTCAAAGTGGAAGCGTTCAAATCGCATTTCGGTCAAATGGGCAAACCAGCTGCTCGTATGTGTTCTGTCCGTACAATAATCTTCATCGTTCATAATCTTAATTGAGTACGCTCGATTTATTGTGCAAAAACACCGAAATAAATTTCAATTGAATAACAATTTCATTTAATGTTTTTTTGATTGTCGAAAAATGTACAAAGTTCAAGTCAATTCGATGAATTTGTTTTTACAAATGTCAAAAAAGCACTTTCGATTTACACACACAATTTACTGTGAATTATTTGCGTTTCATTTGTCCTTGTATTTCAAACTCCTCCATGGTTGGACAAATTGAAATCTTATCTACCAAATTGATTTTCCAATGCTCGACCAGGCGGAGTGTGCCAAGCGAACACACGCGACAAATGGTGTGTTTGATCCTAATTTGCAGGTTTGTGCTGGTGCTCCGAACTGAAGCAGGATGGTGTGTCCTGGTGATTCGGGTGGACCGCTGTACTGTCCACTGAAGAGTGATCCAAACGAGTACGTGCACGTTGGCGTTACTTCGTACAATTTTGGGTGTGACGATGTGGTCAAGCCTGCGTGCTTCACTCAGGTTTATCATTATGTCGACTGGATTACGAGAAAGGCAGGTACTAGATGTGCTTAAAATGTGTTGATCGATGTAAATGATGGAAACAAATCAGATCAAACAGAAATTATTTATTTATTCATCAATATACAAAGAAATGGTTAATTAGATTATAAATGGATAATTATATTTGTGCAGTCAATCAATGACACAGTTCAGATGGTAACGTCCTATTCGTCAAATAATTCGATCAAACGTTCAAACGGATCGTCCAAGTCAAAATCATGCGAACGCAAATTGGCAAAAAGGTTCACATGCGCTTCGAGTAAATTTCCAAGCTCTTCATAAAGCCGGCTTTTGAGGATCAATTTTTCGACATTTGGAAAAATGATGGAGAGAACGCGGCAAAAGTGATGGATACCAGAATTTCGTGGCAAATCGCGGTAGTACATATATGGATCTTGGCCAATGTAAAACTTAAAATTCACCAAAGAAAAAGCTCGAATGCTGTGGAGTGAAGCCAGTTTTGCGACATCGAGAGTGGCCATTATTGACCAGTCAATTATGATGCCTTCAATTTGCAATTCGGCCAAATGATCCAATCGAGCCAATTGTCCAATCATTTCGGTGGTGAGCTAGTAAAATAAACAATAGTTATCTTACTCATAGAAATATAGACACAAAACTAACATTCAAATCATAAAGAGCAATTCGTAACATTTGCAATGAAGAAAAATGTTCACAAATGAATGGCAGTACTTGAGGATCGTGTGTTGATAAGCCAAGACGCACCAGACTTGAAACTGGCGATGAACGTTGATCACGCCATTTGGTCATCTCATCCATTGTTAGATAGTTGTAATAAATAGCAAAACTTTTCATTTCAGATCCAAAATAAAGCAGAGCTTTAGCGGCTAAATCCTTCGACCCAGAAAAGTGCTCAAGTCGAGCCAAAGTTGGAGCTAACTGTTTGGTCGCACCTTCTGAAAGTTCGATCTCCATATCGAGTTTCTTTAGATTGACCAACTCGTTGATTTGTGCACAAATGTGAGTATCGATATTTCCATACCAAAATGATAGAGTAGTCAAAGTGGAAGACCACCGTTTAAGCATTGAGTTAAATTCAGCCGAGTAATACTCAAATCCCACATTGTCAAAGAATTGCTCAATGTGAGGAAATAGTTTCGCCAAGAGAGTGCACAGTTTACCAGGCAAGGCAATTTCACATTTCACTTGAATGACAACAAAATTCTCGCTAAGTTTGAAATGACCATCCAAACGTCTCGATAAATGCGAAAGATAGTCTCTGTTCCAAAAATCCACGATCATCAAACACTTCTTGTCACGACAAATGTCCTCAATCGTCACCTTCCACCTCTTGTCCACCGATCTGAGTCGGATCAGATGATGTGCTTGCACTCGGCCAAGAATGGCACGCAACATTTCGTTTGGCAATTTGTTGATGACACCTCGTGATTGGCCTCCAATGTCGAGTTGAGCCAAGGCGTCCACAAGCGAGTGATTCGATTTGACATCACTCGAATCCATCTTTGGCCTGTAAAAGATCACATGTAAACAAAGATTACATTACTAATGAGTAAACTTACCGATAGTTTCAAAGAAAACTCACAAAGTTGGATGGAAAACAAAATCGAAAAGCACAAATAAACAGCCAAAACACAGCACCACTACAAACGAGCGAGATCTCGAGAGGAGAAAAAGCTAGCAAAACTGCTCGCTCTTTCAACTATTTCTACTTGAAGCTCCACAACAGAAGTACAATAGCCTTTCAATCAAAAATAATTTCTCTAAAGTTCAAAACCAAACAAAAGAAACGATAAAAATATCTTAAAATCTTTTTATTTAATTTATAAAATTATACAAAATTACTTTATTTAATTAATAAATAATCAATGATCATAAACAGATTGTATGTAATTTTAAATTTAAATAGCAGGTCTTCACGTTCAACACAACAATAAGTTGAGACCAAAATTTTCGCACAAATATGACTCAAATTTATTGCAATATATTGAATTGACAAGTGAAGAATAGTAATTTAAATGAGGGTATGGAGAAATGGATTTAACAAAAAAACATCTACTTCTCATTAACTTTGTTCGGTTACTTAATGATTCTTCTGTCATTAATTACGAATCATTAAATATTTAAATATTTTGACATTTGCATTAATTAGCAAAAGTACATTATAATTACAAAGAAAATTTGCAGCAATTCTCAGTATGAATATTTAAATTTATGATAATTTAAATATAACATTTGAACATTATTAACAAGCATTTTACTTCATTTGAAAAGTTGGGTTGCGTTTCACAAAATGAAGAGAACTTTTCTTTTTGTTAAGTTAATTCTTTTGTCTTTCATAAAACTAAGTGTTTGAGTACATCAGTTTTATTGTATCATTTTGCAACATTTGGCATGTCAAAAAGTATGTGTTTGCATATCTGCACACTATTGAGCAAATCAACATTCGGTACAATCGAAATGAATTGAGAAAAATCAAGTTTTTAATTGTTTTTGTGTATGCATTCGTTTGTCAACGTTTGTATGTGATTTTGAATGTGCCAATGTCGAGAGTGGACCAAATGGCGCACTTTGAGTTGATCACAATTTGTGGTTTACGTGCACAACACTCAACTCATCATTCTGTTTGTTTGCACATTTGCCTTCTAGGGCTCTATAGCTATCTGCTCTATTTCGCATACAACACACCAAAGTACTCTCAAATATTGTTGTTGATTCAAGAAATACCGTAAAATCTCTAATAAGCGCCGCATTCAATTAAGCGCCGCATTCAAATAATCGCCGCAGCCAGAGCCTGTTTAAATTAATAAGCGCCGCATTCAAACAAGCGCCGCACTTTGTGAATTTATGCTAAATTTTAGTGTTTTGTAACGTAATTTCATTAGAAAAGCATCAAAGTTTGAGTAAAAACTACGAAAAAAGATATCCAAATTAATAAACGCCGCATTCAATTAAGCGCCGCATTCAAATAATCGCCGCAGTCAGAGCCTGTTGAAATTAATAAGCGCCGCGGCGCTAGTTTGAGATTTTACGGTACTATTCTCAAGTTGTTCAAATGCAATTCATCGCACAGTGCGAAAAGCAATTCTCACTTACTATATTCCATTAATGAGATATTTTGTTGTATTTATTTGTAATAAAAAGAGAGACTTTTATTTAAATGTATTTGTCAAATTTTTTATTATATATAGATTTGATATATTCTGTGATCATAATTATGCATTAAAAGCAAATTTTAGTAAATTGTCACGAATATGATCTAGGCACAGTGTCAGGCTTGGCAAATATTGCAATGATGCATTCATTGATGCTCTGCACCTTAATCTGTGTATCGTTGTATGCACGAATATGCATAATTCTGGCGATTTTGTTGATCACATTTAGCGATTACGCTTTTTGTACATTCAAACAATTGAATCTGTCTCTAAACAAACGAATTTTGAACAACAAGAAGCTCACAAATTTTTGCACTGGTCACACCGCAGTACTATCACAAGTTCTGACCTTCAACCAAATGGCCCAGACAATATTTCTCTATTTTCCTGCTATTAATTTTCCCATCAACGCCTACCTGGTGATAGGACTGTTGGTTGGACGGTACAATCTGCAGTCCTCAATGATTGTTCATGTGCTGGTGCAGCAGCAATTGCTGGTGAATGTTGTGTTTCACTGGTTGGGCGCGATGTACACCAGAAAGATTCACTCGTGCACCAAACGACTTTTACATTTTGGTGCACAAATGTGCAATGTACAGAGAAAAAACAGTCGAAACAATCTTTACATAAAACTGCATTTGTACATTTCTCGGTTTCATGTCAAGAAGCGCTATGGCATCACTTATGGATCATTTGGTTTGATTAAAATGGCCAATTTTGTTAAGGTAAACATTTGATGATTTGATGTTGAACAAAGCAAAAAAAATCAATCGAATATTTCTTCTTTTAGTTTTGGCTGATATATTTTCAATTCTTAATGAGTTGTTATTCGAAATTGATTTAACAAATCAGACCTTCTTCAATTCAATGAATATTCATTTCCAGCCAGGCCAAGCAAGTGAAATTTAATGATAAATTTTATTTTCAATTCATATTCTCAGATGACGTAAAGTACGCACAGTACAGAATTTAAATACTTTTCCTAGAATTCTTTGCAATATTGTATACGATTTAATACAATGATAAAAATAAAATAAAAGTAATTAATCACATGACATAATTAAGGACATGTCAAGAAAATGTCTCGTATGTAGCAAATGTCATACTAATGGTTACGTCATTCAAACAATTTAAAAAATGTTTTGGGTATAAATTTTTAAAATATCCTTAAAAATTAAGACATTTCTTGGTATTTGACAAAGGTACGAATAAATGTTCCAATTCTTTTATATAAAAAATAATTTTAAATATAATTTTTGCAGTGAAAAGAATATATTATTCTACTCCACCATCTTGGCTCAAGATGCCTGATTAATTCAACTTCAACTCGCTACTATCGAATAACAAAACAAATTGCAAACTAGCAAGAAAAGACTAGCAAAATTCATAATCAGAAAATGATTTCAATTATGAACCAAATTAAATCAAGTAATTATCTGCCAAAGTTTGTTCCAAGAAGTGTAGTTAAATACTTATTGCCAAGTTCCAGACATCATCAAATGTATAAAAGGCAGAACAACTTCTTTAACTTCATCCTCAATTCATTCAAAATCAAAAACTGTTGTACTTCGTAATATATGTACAATGTCGAACAAGATGTACTGAAACTGTCTTGAAGTAGGTTCAATTGCGGGTCGGTTTGAATGTGGATTGCATCCTAAAAATGTGATTGCTTTACTATCTTCTTCTGAACAAGTGCTTTTGCAAGTGCTTGCACAATGACAACAACTACTCAATACATCTTATATAGCACAATTGAAGAGCATATTAATTTAAATGGCCCAATCAATTAATAATCGTCTCTAGTGTCCACTTTCATTGTCATATTGCATAGTTCACACGATAAGATATCTTTACACTCCGTACTAATTGTAAATTTCCAAACACTTAAAACGTGTATAAAAGGCAGTCCAACTTGTCCACAACTTTATCCCTCAAACTCAATTTAGAATGCAATCCAAATTTATCTTATTCGTGGTTGCATTTGTCTGTCTTGTGAGTCTGAGTCTCATCTCAGCTCACCGTAAACTTGAATGTGCACCTGCAGACTATTGCTCTCGTGTCGTGCCTGTGTGTCCCATTGTGAATGAACATGAATGTCACAGTCGTGGACCCGAGTACCAGGTCCTAGCCAATGCGTCCTTTTGTGGCTGCTGTTCCTTTTGTACTCAAGTTTTGCGTAAGTTTCCTTTTGTACGATTATCGCAAATTAATCATTTAAACATTTGTTACAGAGGAAGGTGAAAATTGTTTTTTCTCCACTACTCACCCAGGGGGACCACTGTACCAGGACTGTGCCGATGGTCTTTACTGTGACAATCGAATGTATTACTGCTTTAAGAGTACGAAGTTGTGATGGGGTTGATTCTTAAATTGAAATGACAGATGTGCGACTCATTTTGTTTGACAATTTGTGTTTCATTTGATTTTTATGAATAAAAAGAAATAACACAGAAAAGGGATCCCTCAGTTGATTCAGGTTGATCTGCAAAAGAGAATTGGAATTGCTAGTGGTGGGAAATGTTGACATTGCAAATTGTGATTTGTATTATTTGCTAAGAACGCATCGATTGAGACAAATAAATGTAGACAGTTGAATTAAAATTATTTTGATCTAACATTTTCAATGTTGATGATGATGAAATGTTTGAAAATGAAATGAAAAACGTTCAACGATCTACAACCAAATAATCATTTCATAGCTAACACATTTGTAAGCTGTTACGACATGATAGCTTGGACAGTAGATGGTTTTTACATCAATGCTTTATACATATGGTTATTGGAAAAAGACGGGCGAGCTGGGTGGAGGCGTGGCTTAAGTTGTGTTTTAACGCGAAGAGAGGTATTTGACGAGAACATGTCAGCTGTTTTTGGTTGAACTCAATTGATCAATGGAGTACTGCAGTATTAATGAGTTCACGAGTGGGATACAGACAATTTCGAGGTCTGGGAATCCGAATATGTTGACCATTTTGTGTTTGGGCGCCAGGGCGCCACCAGGGAGTGTTCGAAAATGGTGAAGTTGGGATTTACGGACTGACAAGTGGTTTACTGGCTAATTGGAGGTCTGGGAATCCGAATATGATGACCATTTTGTGATTGGGCGTCATGGCGCCACCAGGGGGTGTTCGAAAATGGTGAAGTTGGGATTTACGAGCTGACAAGTGGTTTACTGGCTAATTGGAGGTCTGGGAATCCGAATATGTTGACCATTTTGTGTTTGGGCGCCAGGGCGCCACCAGGGAGTGTTCGAAAATGGTGAAGTTGGGATTTACGGACTGACAAGTGGTTTACTGGCTAATTGCAGGTCTGGGAGTCCGAATATGATGACCATTTTGTGATTGGGCGTCATGGCGCCACCAGGGGGTGCTCGGAAACAATTTTCATAGACTCATATAACATAGAGTACTCCTACAATTGCGGTGCTGGTTCTTATCCACAAATTGGTTGCTGGCACATATCCCACAGTTGGGTTGCTGGTTCTTATCCACAAATTGGTTGCTGGCACATATCCCACAGTTGGGTTGCTGGTTCTTATCCACAAATTGGTTGCTGGCACATATCCCACAGTTGGGTGGCTGGTTCTTATCCACAAATTGGTTGCTGGCACATATCCCACAGTTGGGTGGCTGGTTCTTATCCACCAATTGGTTGCTGGCACATATCCCACAGTTGGGTGGCTGGTTCTTATCCACCAATTGGTTGCTGGCACATATCCCACAGTTGGGTTGCTGGTTCTTATCCACAAATTGGTTGCTGGCACATATCCCACAGTTGGGTTGCTGGTTCTTATCCACAAATTGGTTGCTGGCACATATCCCACAGTTGGTTTGCTGGTTCTTATCCCACAATAAGGCTGCTGGATTTAACCACCAATTGGGTAGCTGAACTCAATCCACCAATTGATGTATGAACAGCACCGAAATTAAATCACCCGAACCGCCAACTAGATTCGCCACCCTCGAGATAGCCAATAACCACCAAGTCCAAAAATCATCAGTCAATCACCAAATCGTCATTTTGGGTTCTATAGTGTCCGGATGCAAAAATCATCACCACTGCTGGATTCGAAACCCTTGACGCGCGAACCACCGTTTGGGTTTTGGGAACGATATAATATCGTCATTATCATTATCAAGACGCAGCAGGCCAATTGGTGGATAAGAACCAGCCACCCAACTGTGGGATATGTGCCAGCAACCAATTGGTGGATAAGAACCAGCACCTCAATTGTAGGATATGTGCCAGCAACCAATTTGTGGATAAGAACCAGCACCTCAATTGTAGGATATGTGCCAGCAACCAATTTGTGGATAAGAACCAGCAACCCAACTGTGGGATAAGAACCAGCAACCCAACTGTGGGATATGATCAAGCCACCCAACTGTGGGATATGTGCCAGCAACCAATTTGTGGATAAGAACCAGCAACCCAACTGTGGGATATGTGCCAGCAACCAATTTGTGGATAAGAACCAGCACCTCAATTGTAGGATATGTGCCAGCAACCAATTTGTGGATAAAAACCAGCCACCCAACTGTGGGATATGTGCCAGCAACCAATTTGTGGATAAGAACCAGCAACCCAACTGTGGGATATGATCAAGCCACCCAACTGTGGGATATGTGCCAGCAACCAATTTGTGGATAAGAACCAGCAACCCAACTGTGGGATATGTGCCAGCAACCAATTGGTGGATAAGAACCAGCACCTCAATTGTAGGATATGTGCCAGCAACCAATTTGTGGATAAGAACCAGCCACCCAACTGTGGGATATGTGCCGGCAACCAATTTGTGGATAAGAACCAGCACCTCAATTGTAGGATATGTGCCAGCAACCAATTGGTGGATAAGAACCAGCACCTCAATTGTAGGATATGTGCCAGCAACCAATTTGTGGATAAGATCAAGCCACCCAACTGTGGGATATGTGCCAGCAACCAATTTGTGGATAAGAACCAGCAACCCAACTGTAGGATATGATCAAGCCACCCAACTGTGGGATATGTGCCAGCAACCAATTTGTGGATAAGAACCAGCAACCCAACTGTGGGATATGTGCCGGCAACCAATTTGTGGATAAGAACCAGCACCTCAATTGTAGGATATGTGCCAGCAACCAATTGGTGGATAAGAACCAGCACCTCAATTGTAGGATATGTGCCAGCAACCAATTGGTGGATAAGAACCAGCACCTCAATTGTAGGATATGTGCCAGCAACCAATTTGTGGATAAGAACCAGCCACCCAACTGTGGGATATGTGCCAGCAACCAATTTGTGGATAAGAACCAGCAACCCAACTGTAGGATATGTGCCAGCAACCAATTTGTGGATAAGAACCAGCCACCCAACTGTGGGATATGTGCCGGCAACCAATTTGTGGATAAGAACCAGCACCTCAATTGTAGGATATGTGCCAGCAACCAATTGGTGGATAAGAACCAGCACCTCAATTGTAGGATATGTGCCAGCAACCAATTGGTGGATAAGAACCAGCACCTCAATTGTAGGATATGTGCCAGCAACCAATTGGTGGATAAGAACCAGCACCTCAATTGTAGGATATGTGCCAGCAACCAATTGGTGGATAAGAACCAGCACCTCAATTGTAGGATATGTGCCAGCAACCAATTGGTGGATAAGAACCAGCACCTCAATTGTAGGATATGTGCCAGCAACCAATTGGTGGATAAGAACCAGCACCTCAATTGTAGGATATGTGCCAGCAACCAATTGGTGGATAAGAACCAGCACCTCAATTGTAGGATATGTGCCAGCAACCAATTGGTGGATAAGAACCAGCACCTCAATTGTAGGATATGTGCCAGCAACCAATTTGTGGATAAGAACCAGCCACCCAACTGTGGGATATGTGCCAGCAACCAATTTGTGGATAAGAACCAGCACCTCAATTGTAGGATATGTGCCAGCAACCAATTGGTGGATAAGAACCAGCACCTCAATTGTAGGATATGTGCCAGCAACCAATTGGTGGATAAGAACCAGCACCTCAATTGTAGGATATGTGCCAGCAACCAATTTGTGGATAAGAACCAGCCACCCAACTGTGGGATATGTGCCAGCAACCAATTTGTGGATAAGAACCAGCACCTCAATTGTAGGATATGTGCCAGCAACCAATTTGTGGATAAGAACCAGCCACCCAACTGTGGGATATGTGCCGGCAACCAATTTGTGGATAAGAACCAGCCACCCAACTGTGGGATATGTGCCGGCAACCAATTTGTGGATAAGAACCAGCACCTCAATTGTAGGATATGTGCCAGCAACCAATTGGTGGATAAGAACCAGCACCTCAATTGTAGGATATGTGCCAGCAACCAATTGGTGGATAAGAACCAGCACCTCAATTGTAGGATATGTGCCAGCAACCAATTTGTGGATAAGAACCAGCCACCCAACTGTGGGATATGTGCCAGCAACCAATTTGTGGATAAGAACCAGCACCTCAATTGTAGGATATGTGCCAGCAACCAATTTGTGGATAAGAACCAGCCACCCAACTGTGGGATATGTGCCGGCAACCAATTTGTGGATAAGAACCAGCACCTCAATTGTAGGATATGTGCCAGCAACCAATTGGTGGATAAGAACCAGCACCTCAATTGTAGGATATGTGCCAGCAACCAATTGGTGGATAAGAACCAGCACCTCAATTGTAGGATATGTGCCAGCAACCAATTGGTGGATAAGAACCAGCACCTCAATTGTAGGATATGTGCCAGCAACCAATTGGTGGATAAGAACCAGCACCTCAATTGTAGGATATGTGCCAGCAACCAATTGGTGGATAAGAACCAGCACCTCAATTGTAGGATATGTGCCAGCAACCAATTGGTGGATAAGAACCAGCACCTCAATTGTAGGATATGTGCCAGCAACCAATTGGTGGATAAGAACCAGCACCTCAATTGTAGGATATGTGCCAGCAACCAATTGGTGGATAAGAACCAGCACCTCAATTGTAGGATATGTGCCAGCAACCAATTTGTGGATAAGAACCAGCCACCCAACTGTGGGATATGTGCCAGCAACCAATTTGTGGATAAGAACCAGCACCTCAATTGTAGGATATGTGCCAGCAACCAATTGGTGGATAAGAACCAGCACCTCAATTGTAGGATATGTGCCAGCAACCAATTGGTGGATAAGAACCAGCACCTCAATTGTAGGATATGTGCCAGCAACCAATTTGTGGATAAGAACCAGCCACCCAACTGTGGGATATGTGCCAGCAACCAATTTGTGGATAAGAACCAGCACCTCAATTGTAGGATATGTACCAGCAACCAATTGGTGGATAAGAACCAGCACCTCAATTGTAGGATATGTGCCAGCAACCAATTTGTGGATAAGAACCAGCCACCCAACTGTGGGATATGTGCCAGCAACCAATTTGTGGATAAGAACCAGCACCTCAATTGTAGGATATGTGCCAGCAACCAATTGGTGGATAAGAACCAGCACCTCAATTGTAGGATATGTGCCAGCAACCAATTTGTGGATAAGAACCAGCCACCCAACTGTGGGATATGTGCCGGCAACCAATTTGTGGATAAGAACCAGCACCTCAATTGTAGGATATGTGCCGGCAACCAATTTGTGGATAAGAACCAGCACCTCAATTGTAGGATATGTGCCAGCAACCAATTGGTGGATAAGAACCAGCACCTCAATTGTAGGAGTACTCTATGTTATATGAGTTTATAAAATGTGTTTCCGAGCGCCCCCCTGGTGGCGCCATGACCTCAATCACAAAATGGTCATCATATTCGGATTCCCAGACCTCCAATTAGCCAGTAAACCACTTGTCAGCTCGTAAATCCCAACTTCACCATTTTCGAACACCCCCCTGGTGGCGCCATGACGCCCAATCACAAAATGGTCAACATATTCTGATTCCCAGACCTCGAAATAGTCTGTATCCCACTCGTCAACTCATTAATACTGCAGTACTCCATTGATCAATTGAGTTCAACCAAAAACAGCTGACATGTTCTCGTGAAATACCTCTCTTCGCGTTAAAACACAACTTAAGCCACGCCTCCACCCCGCTCGCCCGTCTTTTTCCAATAACCATAATTATAACCCTAAAAGACATCGAGCAATATAAACAAATTGAAAGCATCTCCAGTTTGTCTAAACTAAGCATTACTTTGGGCCAAGTGGTTAACCAATTGTACGATCAAGTGGTCGATGGTGCAAATGAGGGTCAAGTCCGTGAAATCCTAAAATAAATATCACACTTTAAAAGTTAATAAATTCGAGTTTTTTTTAAATATTTTTCAATAAATTAACTTTAAAGTGGACTTTTCTTATTTTCATTGAGTCGAAGCAAATGTTCCATTTAGTGAAACGTATGGTACACTAAGGTCACAGTTGAGCGTCATATTGCAACTTTTAGTTCTGCTTGTGAGTGTTTGCTCAAGTATGGTTATCTAACGATTGATGGATAGATAGAATTGAAGTTTGATCAGAATTAACAAATCAACTCAAATCCCTCGAATCAGCCTCGATTAACATTTGATTGAGTAATTATCACAATGCATGTGCAATTGAACCAATTTTTCATGACCAAACATGACAACATTTTCATATTTGTCATTAAAGTAGTGTCACTTGAAATCACCGATACTAGAATTCAGTCTCGCCTTAAATCCAAATCGGAATATTCAAAGCCAGCATTAATCTTTTTCGGTTAATGTTTCGATGTGCTAGCCAACGTTCGAGTGCTTACCTCTAGATAAACTTATGGCCAGTAGTGACCACAAATGTCTTGATCTAGGAAAATGGGAGTGGAAATTTTCCCAAGCCTACATGAAATCCAGTTGGAGTAATGGACAGTGATGTACAATTTGTGATACAAAATAATAGTTGTAAATTCTCATCTGAGTGCTTCAAAAGTGCAAGCAGTTCGAGTGACATTTCAAAACAAGCTAGCTAGCGGTCGATAGTTTACTTACGATCCGCTAAATAAAACTTTTATTTGAAATTGAGTTTAGTGTAATAAATCCTTAATTTGTTAACTGTGATGTCTAAGTTTATTGGGAGAGATAAATTGAAATTGGATAATGCACAAATGTGAATCCAACTTAATTTCATCGTAATTTTCAATAACTGTTGAATTAGTGATAAAATATCAATGCAACATTCATCAAAGTTAAGTTAGTTCAAAATTTGAATTTGAAATAGCCAAAACAGTTCAAATAGCCGTGACTAATGCCACTCAGTGCCACCTCGAGCGGTTGTGTTTGTGTGCACGCTGTCAGACCGAGCAGTGATTTGTATGTGCTCTCTGTCATTTGTCTGCCACCAACCACCGAGCTGACTTCTTTCTTTCTGTTTGTTCTACTCGTCATTTGTCTCATCTCGCCTCACAATGTCAAATGAAAACGAGTTCGTGGCATCTCTGAATCGACTCGAAAATCGAATTGACTCGGACCAGACAGATCTGAAGCGTGATGTTGAGTTATTGATGACTAATTTAATTAATTTGAATTCTGGAATCGACCGACGATATGGTTTGTTGAGGGAAGAAATCAACAAATTAAAGTCTCCTCGCTCTGCTCTCGATCAAATCAACAATGGACTTGCTTTGTTGGTTGCACAAGACAATCGACGCGATTTGGGTGACTTGCCTAGTCGTATTGGTGACATACTTTCTACTATTACTTCAAGATTACATTCAAACGACCATACCACAACATCAACACACGAATTGGTCTCATCAGAAGTTGGTGATAAAGACACAGCTGAGACTGTGAATTTAGGTGGAAATGAACTTGGCACTGAAGAACGAGGAAATGGCCTCGACACGAATGTCCCTTCTACTTCGACAGCCAACGATGCAAATGTCAACGAATCGACGGGTGGAAACGAACAAGTCAACCGTAATACTCCCAATCTGTCCTCAGTCTCCACTACCATCGACACTAATCAATCCACAAATGAAACTTCGATGCAACAATCAAATGAGACCACTTTGGATGCGAGCAAAATGTTGTGGTGGGATAGTTACATGGAAGTGTACATGGAAGATGAGGACGATTATCACCAAATCGATGTACCTGAAGGTGGACAAGAAGGCAATGACAACCAAAACGAATCTTTGCACGAGGAGTCAATTGGGAATAATCAAAGCTTCGAGAACGACAACCAAATTGACGAACAAATGAGCAAAGACGATCAAAGTGAATCAAACTCGACCATCAATGTCGACCACAACGAATCACCAACTTCGGAACAGTCTAACACTCGTAAACGAAGACACGATGGCAAATCACTGGCCACCGAATGTTCTTCACTCGAAAATAGTTTGCCAAGCGCTGAAGTGTCCACTTCTGGTTCGATGACGATTTCGAAGCGTGCTCGAGTGTCTTCTACTTTGAATCGCAGAGTGTCTGCCGAGCAAGTGAACACTCAATCAGGAGTTGATTCAAGTGACGAAGACGGTCAAAATGGAGGTGAAATTGACTCAAGTGGAGAAGGAGAAGAAGGTGTTGAACAAAGTGAAGACGAAGAAAGTTGGTGGGACAGTGAGACAGAGTTGGGTGAAGAAAAGATAGGACATTACAGGATTGAGATTCTCAAATTGAAGTGCATCGAGGATGGCTGTAATGCTGAGGTTTCAAGCAGAGACGAGCTGTACCGTCACTTGCGAAATGATCATCTCACATCTGCTCCTTATCGATGCCTAGCAAGAGGTTGCTTCGAACGGTTTGAGAAATTGTGAGTGTGATGTGGTGGTGTTGACTTGGTTTAATTGATTTGTTTTGTAGGATTGAACTAGGTCGACATGTTATGAACAAACATTCGAACATCTCCTGGCCATGTCCTCACTGCACAAAAGCATTCAAGTCGCAAAATCGTTTGTATAATCATCTCCATTTCTATCACTTCGAAGGTCAATTCAAGTGTGGCTATGATGGTTGCCACTATGATCGAGTTGCCACACTTCGATCTGAAATAAAAAGTCATCAGTATTCAGCCCATCCCAGTTCAACCATCTTCACTTGCCAATTCAACAATTGTGGCAAGTCATTCAAACAAAAGGGAGATTTCAATCGTCACCAACGAATCCACACTGGAGTCAAACCTTTTCGTTGTGGATGGACTGGTTGTGGCAAGTCATTCACCACAAAAGGCAGTCTCAACAAACATCAACGAATTCACCAAAAAGTCAAACCTTACAAATGTACATGGAACCGATGTGACTATGCTTCAACACAAGATAGCTCTGTAATCACACACATCCGCATTAAACATTTCCGCCTCCCGAAAACCCTGACCGAACAGCGCCAACGCGGCATTGAAGACAATCGCGACCCTCGTGACTATCTCCTCAACACAACTCACTAATCTGACAACAACTCAACTTTGATGACTCAGACCACTCATCACCACATTACACCACTCCATCCCACAACATTCTCCACACAGACCACACATTCAATATATAGATAATATTTCACTATTTTGAATATTCATAATTGTACTAATTAATAAATGACTGCTTATATTTGTTTGACTTGGATATTTTGGTTGATTGTGATGAAATAATAACGGAAATTGGATAAACTCAAAGCAATTTATTGGATTTGACAAATTGACAATCCTTGAAAAGAAATGTTCAATTGGTCACTAGAACTGTTTATAAATTGGTTTTGATGAATTGTGAATGAACACATCAAATTAATGCTTCTGAAAAATCAAACTTTCATTATAACTCTGAAATACATCGAGCAATATGAACAAACCGAAAGTATCTCCCGTTTGTCGATTCTATCTCACGACTGACTTAAAGTCTCAAATGTTCGAAACAACCCATCAACTCGATCCCAAGTTCATCTTCACTAACTTTATCAGGTATCAAATCACTTTACATTGAAACATTCATTTTTCCAACTCTCACAATATTCTTATTTTAGTATGAGAGTGTACACTTTGTTTCACACAAACTAAAACCAAAAACTTTCTATTCACTTTGGGACCATTACCCTATGTTTTGAGTGTATCATTCCAATTGTCAAATGTCTCATATGTAGAAATAAAAGTCAAATCCTAAAATAAATATCACACTTTAAAATTAAAAGAATTAGTTTCTTTAAATATTTTCAATAAATTAACTTGCTCGCTTTGTGGTTATGTCACCAAAATTTGCATCACCAAACGTGACATTACGGTGCAGTGTGGTGACCAGTCGACAGATCGGACGGTGGTCCAGTTGGCCAGCCTAAAGCTCAAGTGCCATTCTGACAATTTACAGGTACCGAATGAGCTCCTTAGAGATACTGCCGTTCACAGACAGATACAAAAGAAGCAACTGCTTTTCTTTTCCAATCAGTCAATTTGAAGTATTGCTGCAATCGATCGCCTAGCGAGCACTCGTAGATAACCAAGGCTTGGCTATTACATTTGGAAATTATGAGTTTGAAATAAATACCAACTTTGAAATTGATTTAAAATAATGTTTATTTAGAGATACGCTTTTTACACTTGGGACAAGCAAGAAATTGTGCCAAACAATCGAGACAAATGACCAAACTGTTGCAACAGACAAATTGAAGTAACTTTGTTGCCGTTTCAGCGTAACACAGTTGACATTCCAAATGTTGATCACCTAAGAAAAGTTGATAAATCAACAAATGGACAAAAGTGCAGTTCAAATTACCTTTGATTGCATTATTTGAAGACTCTTCAGTAGTTTTCTGTTTCGAACACTTTGAACAGGCTCGTATTTGTTGTAAACAATCGAGACACAATGTTATCGTGTTGCAGCACACGAAACGGAGCAATTTGAAAGTGGTCAGCTCGAAGCAGAGTTGACATTCGGTTCTGAGACGCCGGATTGAGGGTTCTACATAATAAATAAATCAAATATTATGTCAAAATAGCATCAGACATAATTTACCATTGAATGTACGACTTTCAACTGAAGAAGTGATCATGTTTTGGTGAGACAGTTGTCGATTCGTCAGTTGTATAGGTTGATAAGTGAACGAGTTATCTCCGGTCATGCAAACACTTGATTGAGTTGTTATGATAGCATTTGTAATGATGGCGTTACTGAAATCAACTGATGGCAAGCGACTTTTCATGAAAATGTAAAAGTCCCAGAAATCTTTTTTCGGTGGAAATTTAAATGGTGATTGACCAAAATTGGTATACACCTGTTGGTGAGCTGACAAACTTACTGTGGCGTAGTATGGCAAGTCGGACGAGAAGATTCGTCCCACATAGCTAATTGGAACACCGTTCAGCGTAAACAAGAATCGTTTTTTGGTTTTGTTTTTGATAGAATTGTCCACTTCAATCAAACAACCAATCACATCACCTGCTTTCCAGCGAGTTGTATTGTTTTTGAGTCGTGCCTGAGAGCCTCTGTGCAGTACACATTGGTTGTAACCATCAACTCCAATGGAGAATTTATCTAGACCCACTGCGGTACTCTCCAGATTTGTTCGTTTAGTCGACCAGCCAATGCTCATGGGTCCACTTGTGATCAGAACAACCTCGAAATAGTAGACATTCAATGCGGCAAAACATTCAGATCTCACACTTTGCCAATAGTTGTCACTTCGTGCAGACAACAGGTCGAGTGACAGTTTGAGATGCTCTGTTCGGTCGTTGCCGTTGAGTGCTGCCAAGTTGGGTTGAGGGCGGGAAGTGTTGAGTACGCGATTAAAGAAATGTTCACATGCAAAATAAAGTTGATATGAAATGGATGCATTGTGTCTGGATGTTAGATATTTGATGATATTTTCATTCTTGAGATTATCTTTCAATGTAGACAATTTTGATAAGAAAAGTTTATTTTGTTCTAGAAAATGTCTTTCTTGTGCTTTTAATTGTAAATTTTCTAGAGTGATCAACACAAAAAATAGTGTCCAATTGTCGGTTGTTTCAATAAAAATGTCAATAAGATAAGTGAACACTTCGTTGCGAATTTGTTTGCTAAAGTCGTATTTCGCAGATTGAGAATACTCGATCAAATGAGAAAGAACAATGCAAATGTTTCGATTTTTAACTGAATTTTTGGTTTGCAGTTGAATGCAGTTCAGTAGCAGTTCGAGCAGTTTTGATTCTATCGCAATATCAATAGTCGTAATGATCACTCCTCCAATCCACTGAGCCATCACATCCAACTTATCATTTTTAATCAATTTGCCCATCACTTCAATGATTGATTGTATGTATCGAACACATGTGCAATCTAGTTTTGTAAATAGCCATTCGCGAATTTTCTGATCATTTCGAATGTCATTTTCTACACCTTGAACCATCTCATCAATTTTGTTTTGAATTTCATCACGATAAAATAGATAAATTTGATTGTCAATTGCAGAATGCTTGAACCAGTAATTCCAGCATTCATCAGAAACTCTGATAGTTTCGGCCAATCGAAATTTGCTCTCATCTCCACCACTCGCCTCATGGAAATGCTTGAATTGAATATCTTTAGGAGCACACTTGAATGGTGACTGACCAAAGTTGAAATGGCACTGCTGGTGAGAAGAGAGAAGTGCAGTGGCATAATAGGACGATGGGAGAAATGAAATTTCATTTGTGATATCATTCACTATATCTCCACCACCAAACTCCATGACATGTCTCTTGTAGTAGAACACAAATCGTCGAGCATCACAATCAATGAGGCATCCAATCACATCACCTGCGAGACAGTCTGGTAGGCGTTGAAAGTGGAAATGCTTTGGACGATTTCTACTGTTGTATACAGACTTTTGACATGCAACAATTTAAATTACGTGATCATTATCACCAGGACTATAACTTAAATTGCACTTCAATATTGTTTCATTCGTTGTCCAACCAAACATCATGATTCCAGTAGTGACAATTGTGACTTCGTAGTAATATACATTGCCGGTGATAGCAAATGGAGAATGAAGCAGATGAATATCTTTTAGTTTAAATTTTCTTAGAGATTCGCCATCATTTCTTGCTTCGAATCGATCAGGGGACAGCTTAACCAGTGGCAATTCTTTCACAATGTCTTGTCCAATTAAGTTGTCCAGACACCAGCGAGCACACCACCAAACTTGGTATCAAACAAAATCAAAATCTTCAGGCAAACTACTGCCAAATGGACATTCAGTAAAAATAAAAGAAATCCAGCCATCATCAATGATAATGAAATCAATGGACAGAGCTCAAGTCTGTACTTTCAGGTGAATTTGGTGAAGAGGTGGAACTTTTATTGTCATCTACATAATTTGGCTACGTTTAAGTGATGGCACAAGTGAATACAAAAATACCTTCTGAATATTTGAGTTCACTGCTCACAATTCTTTCTAAAATGATACTGTCGTTCTTTATTATTATAACCGATGTGAATTATCATCAACTATCACAATATGACTGTTGTGCCACTGACGAATCTGCTTATATCAAGATAGAGATATCCAAATTCAAACACATTTTGGGCAATAATGTGAAACTATAGTTGAAGGTTATGACCCTCAGGTTTACAAATAGAAGCACAAAATTGAGTCACCAACACTGATTAGAGTAAATCAGTGTTGTGAACTTTGTCATAAGTTCAAAATTTGAATTTGAAATAGCCAAAACAGTTCAAATAGTCGTGACTAATGCCACTCAGTGCCACCTCGAGCCGTTGTGTTTGTGTGCACGCTGTCAGACCGAGCAGTGATTTGTATGTGCTCTCTGTCATTTGTCTGCCACCAACCACCGAGCTGACTTCTTTCTTTCTGTTTGTTCTACTCGTCATTTGTCTCATCTCGCCTCAAAATGTCAAATGAAAACGAGTTTGTGGCATCTGTGAATCGACTCGAGAATCGAATTGACTCGGACCAGACAGAATTTAACCGACGATATGGTTTGTTGAGGGAAGAAATCAACAAATTAAAGTCTCCTCGCTCTGCTCTCGATCAAATCAACAATGGACTTGCTTTGTTGGTTGCACAAGACAATCGATGTGATTTGGGTGACTTGCCTAGTCGTATTCGTGAAATACTTTCTACTATTACTTCGAGATTACATTCAAACGACCATACCACAACATCAACACTCGAATTGGACTCGTCGGAAGTTGGTGATAAAGACGCAGCTGAGACTGTAAACAATCTAGGTGGAAATGAACTTGGCACTGAAGAACGAGGAACTGGCCTTGACACAAATGTCCCTTTTACTTCGACATCCAACGAAGCTAATGTAAACGAATCGACCGGTGGAAACGAACAAGTGAACTGTAATACTCCTACTCTGTCATCAGTTTCTATCACCAACGATACTGATCAATCCATCAATGAAACTTCGATGCAACAATCAAATGAGACCAATTCAATGCTGTGGGATAGTTACATGGAAGTGTACTTGGAAGATGAGGACGATTATCACCAAATCGATGTACCTGAAGGTGGACAAGAAGGCAATGACAACCAAAACGAATCTTTGCACGAGGAGTCAATTGGAATTAATCAAAGCTTCGACAACGACAACCAAATTGACCAACAAATGGACAAAGACGATCAAAACGAATCAAACTCGACCATCAATGTCGACCACAACGAATCACCAACTTCGCAACAGTCTAACACTCGTAAACGAAGACGTGCTGGCAAATCACTCGCCACCGAATGTTCTTCACTTGAAAATAGTTTGACAAGCGCTAAAGTGTTCACATCTGGATCGATGACAATGTCGAAGCGTGCTCGAGTGTCTTCTTCTTTGAATCGCCGAGAGTCCGCCGAGCAAGTGAACACTCAATCAGGAGTTGATTCAAGTGACGAAGATGATTCAAATGGAGGTGAAATTGACTCGAGTGGAGAAGGAGAAGAAGGCGTCGAACAAAGTGAAGACGATGAAAGTTGGTGGGACAGTGAGACAGAGTTGGCTGATGAAGATGAAGGTGGGCACTACAAAATTGAGATTGTTAAGTTAAAGTGCATTGAGGAGAACTGTAAGGCTGAGGTTGCAAGCAGAGACGAGTTGCACCGTCACTTGCGAAATGAACATAACACCTCATCTTATCGATGCTTGGCTAGAGGATGCTTCGAACGGTTTGAGCAATTGTGAGTGTGACGTGGTGGTATTGAGTTGGTTTAATTGATTTGTTTTATAGGGATGCACGTGGTTTAGGTAATCATGTTCAACACAAACATTCGAACATCTCAACCTGGTCATGTCCTCACTGCACCAAGACATTCAAAACTCACAATCTTTTGTATATGCATCTCCATTACTATCACTTCGAAGGTCAATTCAAGTGTGGCTATGGTCGTTGTCACTATGATCAAGTTGCCACACTTCGATCTGAAATATTGAGTCATCAGCTATCAGTCCATCCCAATTCAACCATCTTCACTTGCCAATTCAACAACTGTGGCAAGTCATTCAAACGAAAGGGAAATCTCAAGGTTCACCAACTAATCCACACTGGAGTCAAACCTTTCCGTTGTGTGTGGACTGGTTGTGACAAGTCATTCACTCAAAAGGACAGTCTCAACGCTCATCAATGGAAACACCAAAAAATCAATCCTTACAAATGTACCTGGAACAGATGTGTCTATGCTTCAACAGATCAAAACAATGTAATCAAACACATCCGCACTCAACATTTCCATCTCCCGAATACCCAGACCGAACAGCGCCAACGCGGCATTGTGGACAATCGTGACCCTCGTGACTATCTCCTCAACACAACTCACCAATCTGACCACAACTCAACCGACTTTGATGACTCTGACCACTGACCACTCACCACCACATTACACCACTCCATCCCACAACATTCTCCACACAGACCACACATTCAATGTATCGATAATATATCTCACTATTGTGAATATTCATAATTGCTCTAATTAATAAATGACTGCTTCTATTTGTTTGACTTGATTATTTTGGTTCATTGTGATGAAATAAACGTTAACGGATAAACTCAAACTAAATTATAAAAATTGACAATCCTTGAAAAGAAATGTTCAATTGAGCACGAGAGCTTACATTGGTTTTGTATGAATTTTGATCGAATGAACGCATCAAATTAATGCTTCTTAAAAATCAAACTATCATTATAACCCTGAAAAGCATCGAGCAATATGAACAAATCGAAAGTATCTCTACTTTGTCTAAGCATGACTTTGTGCCAAGTAGTTGTATGATCAAGTTGATGGTGCCAGTGAGTGTCATGTCCGTTTCTCCACCCTCACAATTCCACAGACCGCAGTGCCTTCAAGTTCAACTTCACTAACTTTCACAGGTACCAATCATTTTGCATTGAATCATTCAATTTCCCAACTTTCACAATTTAAAAAAAAAATATTTTAATTCTGCCAATAGTATTGCCAAAAATTTCTCTTACTTTCTCGTGCTGCTTTGTTTCACATTTCTTTTTTTATTTCACTTTTCTTAGCCAAACTCAATTTGAGTTCACCACGAAGCTGTTTGGTTAGTGTAGAAACAAAATCATTTGTGAGTGATGTGTTTATTGGTTTATTTTTATTGAAATAATATTATTCAATAATTGTGTACATTTACTCGAATCACATGAGTTGACAATTAACGGATATTTATTGACATTTAAATTGTATAGATTTATAGATTGTGGTTGGTAATGAAAATACAAAGAGTGAGACTATTGATCAATGAAAGGATACAAAAAGTTGAGAATGTGTCATTAATGTGACATTATTTAGAAACAATCATATGCTTTCGCAAGTTGACAAAATGAGCCAAATGCTGTGCGATTGCAGTGCGAACCTGTTTAGTTCGATGTTTGATGGTGAGTTGTTGCAGATTCGGGAAAACAAATGACAGAATTCGACAAAACTGGCCTCCGTCAAATGGTTGGCCATTATTCAGGAATGTAAAGTTTGTAATCGCCAGAGTATGAACTGAACTCACAACAGTCGGCAAGTTGGATCGAGCCAGTACGGGCAAATCGAACTCGAAGGATTGAATCGATAGTTGAGTTAGCTTGCACAGTCGAGCAAGGTCGGAAATGGCATCTGCATTGAAATTCTGAAATAATAGAAAGCAAATATAATAATTACAATCATGAGAATTACTGTTACCTTGTAAAAAATTTGGATGTCCAACATTTGAAGTGAACAAAAATTGGCGCAAATAAACGACAAAACGTCACCTTCGGATGCATTCACTCCCAAATGAGTGAGGCCTTTCACAAATGGAGCATTCAGTTTGGCAAATTGAGTGATTTGTTTGAGTCTTATAAATCGAAGCAAACGGAGACTGGTACAATTCTTTCCTAGAAAAGGAATTGCGACAATTTGCTGGTCCATAATCCAATCTTCAATAGAAAAGGTGCAGTGCTCCAAACGAGTTAGAAAATCCAACTTATATGTCGACTTGAGAGGCTCGCCAAATACAAATCGCTTGAGATTGGTCAAATTGTTGATGTGATCGAACAATTCAACGTAACGAGATTTGTTAATCCAATCGACCATGGGACTGTTTGAAACACTCAGACCTAGAGCAACGAGCGTTGATGACCAATTGTTGAGTAAAGTGAACAGATTCTCAGCAGTATCTTTGTTGCGGTGGAGAAACACATTCAACACGAGATTTTCAACTTGAGGGAATAATTTCCCCAAAAGGACGCAGAAATCACTAGACAGCGCAATTACATTTCGCTTATATTTAGATGGTTTCACTTTGAGAATAATCCAATCCTTACTAAAGTCGACCAAGCCATTAAAAGTGGCAGACAAATCGGGATCGGGAATGTTTTTATCTTTTGACTCGATCATGATAGACCTCTTCTCACGACAGATGTCTTCGGCCAG